>JBCNYH010208761.1:0-21041 GCA_039654325.1 Tandanus tandanus | reverse complement strand
ATACATACACACCCACTATATAAAAAACATACTGAATAATGAAAACCTGCAATTCTATTTTAGAAAGATTAAAAGAAAGAAACACTGGATGATTGTCTTTATAATTTCAATTGAAAATCCCCTCTGTTCACTGATCCAAACAGAGAGCAGGGCTGCATGTTTACAGGAACTCTGTGTGAGATTTTGATCTTTACTGATTCTTCTCCGCTATATTTGTCTTGCTGACTGTTCAAACATTAATCATGTTCACTGAAACTTAAACAGTTTTATTATTATATTAAAATATTTTTTTCATTTATGATTGGTGGGAAGCCATCAAATAATTCCTGCTCTTCTTTTTGAGCCAACTTATCAGTTCATCTTTATTGATAGGCTAGAAGTGTCCATTGGAAATACACTGGCACTACACTATCAGCTTTTTCAATAAAATCTGCATACAGTCGTTATACAAGCTTGTCTTTTTGAAATTAGTCCATAAGAAAGCAGTATAGACAGGAGTTCAAAATGCTAGAGACATCAGAATATAAAGAAAATTCTATTGCCAACACTTTAGCTTGACGATATCATATATATCATATATATATTGTTCATATATGTCATCATCATTAGCCATTCAATCGGTAATGAAGTGCCCCAAATATTTAATTTTTGTACACACAGGTCACTTAATAAATAAATAAAATTCTGGAATATTGAGGTCCCTTTTGTTCTAAATATCATAACCATGATCATTTTAGCATTATATTGCACATCATGATCGATTCAATACTTAGAGTATATATTTAACAGCTGTTGAAACACAGCACTACTACGAGAGAGGACAACCAAACGTCATATATGAAATGGTTTATCAGTAGATGAGCAATCATACAGCCAGTTTTGTAGTGGGAAAACGTTTAACTTGTTCATGTTTAGAGACATAATGAACCACATATTTATACCTAGCATTAGTCAAGTCAAGTCAACTTTTATTGTCAATTCTACAGCATGTACAGGACAAACAGAGAATTGAAATTACAGTTCTCTCTAACCTAGGTGCAAGAATAAAAAGAGAGAAGATTGAGATAGCTTATGATCTGGTTCAAGTGATTAAAGTGGGTATGTGCTTGTTCTTGATGTGGCGTTCAAGTGTTGATGGTGAGGGAGAGAGTGTCAAAAAGTTGAAGTGTTAATGAGGGGATGGGAGGTGCTAGAGTCCAGGGTATGTGTGTGTATGTGTGTGGAAGAGGGGCAGAGCAGGGAGAGAGTTTAGCAATTAGAATTAGCAAGCTTTTTGCATTCCAAAAAAGGCTCCTGTCTGGGCTTATGTGCTAAAACCCAATACATCCTCACCTGAGAGCTCATTCCAATTTAATTTAACTTTATAGGCAGTATTAAGAACATAGGTTTTCTCAGAAAGACTATCCACATCAAGAATTAAAATAAATGGTATATGATCAGATGTGGATGTCTCATACAATATTTTCATTAATATAAGAGCAGCGTGGGCATCAGCAATAGTAATGCAATGGTCAAGTCATGTTGTGTGCCAGGCTTCACTTATATTAGAATAACTATTTGCTGGTAAGAGCAATTGACTAGATCATATAAAGCTTGTTATCCCACAAAACTGTAACATATGTTTTGCAAATGTCATCCAATTGATTAAAAACACCTGACTCCAATTAATATTAATAAGTAATTAACTGCTAAGGAGCAGCATGGTGGCACAGTGGTTAGCACCTCCACCTCACAGCAAAAGGGCCTGGGTTCGATTTCCGGGCTCGGGCGTTTCTGTGTGGAGTTCGCATGTTCTCCTCATGCTTGCAAAATATGGCACCGATATGGGTTCAAGGATGTTTTTAGTTGATTAACTTTTATTTAATGTAATATTTAATATAACTTTTATTTAAGTGCGAGAGAAATTGGACATTGACATATGTAGCAATGACACACAAACCAAACATGCATGCACACACACACTAGTAAATGCCATACCCTAGATACAGGGTGCTGCAGAGGGGAAATGCCACCACAAGAATGTTGGTCCCACCGCTATGGGCTCTCAGCTTCGGCAAATAGAATATATTAGAATAAATTTGTTAAATTATAACAAAAATGAAAACATGCAAGTTGTAAAAGTTTTTAACAACAAACTGACTACACAAAGCAGATTCACTACTGTCCACCTTCAGAGCCAGAGAGTCCAACTGAGAAAATGAATGAAAACTTAAGGAGCCAGAACAGATTCTTTACATGCAAGCAGTTCTATTCTACTAGAGGCGAAGCACGGAATCACAGCAAAGCAAGCTCGTTCACTAAGAAAGGTTCCCCTAAGGAAAAACAAGCAAGCAGGCAGGCAAGGCAGCTTATACTTAACTGGCAAAGCAAGCTATCCTGGAAGAGGGCAGGCTGTCCCTGAAAAAACAAAGCAACAGCATTTAAGTGGGCAAGGTAAAAATTATGGTTAATTCAATTAAGTTTTATTTGTATCACACTTTTTACAATTGACATTGTCGCAAAGCAGCTTTACATAGTAAAAAAGTCCATTTGGTAAAGAATTTAAACATTCTCTACAAGCCCTATACATCCCCAGTGAGCAAGCCCACAGCAAGGAAAACTCCCTCAGTTGACACGAGGAAGAAATCTTAAGAAGAATCACTTACAGCCAGCCACAGCCACACGCTAATACAGAGTGGTCACAAACAGCTGTTGATAAGGAGACAAATCACTTTTATAAGTGGTACTTAAATGATTGATCAACAAACAAGCAAACAAACAAACAAACACAAGAATGCAGCTATACCTGACAAATGCAGACCATCAAAGGAGAGCTAGAAAAAACATTTCAGGGCACACTGGGTGCCCTTAAAAGTCCAGCCTCCATACCTGATTGGCTACTGAGAGTAATGTGATTAATAAAATTACATACAGGAGAAAAGAATTTGCCTTCTGCTACAGTCTACCCAAGATCTAAGTAGCCTCTTGCAAAATCATTCTAACAATAGATCAATTAAATCCTAACCATTAGCTCCAAAGAGCAATGACTGCATTTGAAGCAGTCTCCAGAGAGCATGCAGTCCTACTTACTGACAGCAAGGGCCTTGGCAAATGGTGGACATTGGAATGCTGCCCTGCGATACATCACATTGTCCATCATGGAGCTACTATTCTAACACCTGAATTATTAAAAGGCAATATGACTGAGAAAAACAATGGCTGGCTGGAAAGGGATGACATCCCATGGTTTAAGAAGTGACTGATGAGTGGCTCCAGTCACTGCATCTGTGTGAACAGATCTCAGGGCTGGAGGGGGGGTCCTCTGAATGTGTCTGATCTATAGAAGGTTGGCAACTGGTCAGACCACTACCGGGAAAATCTCTTCCAATCACAGCCTTTAGCAGGTTGTGATGGACTTGTCTCAACTTAGATAAGTTATCTGTTGGTACTTTTAAGTAGTTATCTGTTGGGTGCTTTTAAGACCCTTTATACCACAGAAACTCACAAATCATCATATAGCAGCCCTTTGCAGTAGCACAAGCTCACCTTTTGCATATGCTCGTCATAGTTCTGTTTCCCACAGGCTGCAGCAATCTTTAGCTTCTTTTAGCCCCAACTGTGGCAAACAACCAATGTTGCTTTCAAGTTGAAGGCAAAGCATGGAACAAGTTGTGGAGTGTCCTATTAAAATTTTCACACTGCCTGTCGCAAGCAGGGTGGTACAGGGTGGTGCAAGACCTTTCAGTGCTGTAAAGACTTAAAGTTTGCCAGTTTAGTGAGCTCTCAAAGTTACAACCCTGGGCTGAATGAATATGAGCAGGTATAACAGGAAGGAAGACCACATTAAACACTGTAACTTGCGTTCCCTGCACCCTACCTGCAAGGCTCTAAGGATTTGTGGAGTGGTGTGCCAGGAACTATGATCTCTATCTCCTATACAATAGATGGATACTGTTGGGACTTTTATATTGCGCTCAGTGGGCCTCAGATTTTTCCTGGTGTAGGCTATTGGCCTAAGCCTGCTATCCTGTTTCCATGTGAGCACAGCCTCATCCACTCCACAATCAATGCATATCTGAAGAGTACCAGCTGGTCTGAAATTCCTCTCGGAAATACCCTTCTTATATACTCTCAGCGCCCTTTGGCGCCTCCTTCTTATGATTTACATATGTTGAGTCAATTTCCTATTATTTTCATGGTTTCAAGCCATTTTAGTCTTCCCACCTTGATTTACTCTTCTCATTTCCCATTATTTCCTTATTTGTCCTGATACCGACCCTAATTTGATGTCATCCTCCCTGTGATGAAGTTAATTTTTTTTCATCTAATTCCCTTTATTTTCAGGCAGATTTCATTTGATTTTATTATTTCAAGCTATTCACATGAATTATTCTGACCTGCACACTGCCTTTTACAACTTTTAAACAATGTGTAAGTACCTTGATCTTCTCCTTAAATTATTTAATGTCATCTGACCTTAACCTAAGTTTTTTGTCTTAATATGAGTAAGCTTTGTATTGTGCAGTTCTGCACTTTTCTAGTTTCAACATTGCTTAAGCCTTGCTTTACACCCCTTACACTTCTGCATTCCATTGCTATTAGCATACCAGGACACTGTGTTCTGCAATTCGACTTTGGCTTTTGTTTAGGACAGGTCACTGTGCTCTTTTAGCACAGTGTCCCATTCCTTGTGACCACACAGTTATTTTTACCTTCCCTATTTGGTGCACATCTTTGGTTCTAAGCCTTTAAGCATTTTATTGCCTTTTCTGGCTGGCTGCTTAGCTCAAGATCTTATATGCTCACAAAATAGGCAACTTATTTATACTGTTTTCTTTTCTTTAGCTCAGTCAGCTTGCCGTGCCATTTTCAGAAGGAGGGCAAATGCCCAACATCGCCATTATCACTATCATTTGGCTCAAACAAACCCTGACCTCCTTGATTTCCTGGAATTCCCTTCTGCCACCTGGTTCCAGCCTACCCCTACTGAGTTCCAGACTGAGCATAACTTTCACTCCTCCCAGCCTCCAGCTGTTACTCATGACCAGTCTATCCAATCTCAACCTGAAACTCAAGACCAATCCACCCAGGTTTGCTTATGGCATTGTCAACTCTGTCCATCTATTTATTCACCACGTGTCCAGGTTACCTCTTGGGGGACCCAGACTGAGGGTTTCCTTTATAATGATTGGTTCTTTGCCCAGCACACCTATAATTTCCCCCCAGGGTCTTCCTTCATTCCTCTACATCTTCCTGAATATTCTTCTCTAGAGCCTTCTCCTCCTAATTCTTCAATGGAATATAGCCCAGAATCCCCTGTTAAATTTTGTCCTGATTCCCCTACTGATTACTCTCCTACATCCGCTGTGGAACCTGAGCTTCTTTCTTCTTCCACTGATCCCCCTGTTCCCATAATACCCCTGGACAGGCTGACTGATCTGTAATTTCTCATACTCTTTAATAAATTTTCTTTATCCTTTTTCCCCCCTTCAGTCTCAGTGTGGATATTTCATTAGCACACTAATATCAATGATTCTGCATGACTATTATACAGGTTATAAGTGATTATTATAGATTTGCCTTTTATCAAGCTGGTTATTTAAACTGTATCTAAACCTTTCAGTGAATAAACACTACTTTTAGGTGAAATATTGCTAACTTAAGGCAGAGTATAAATTTTACTGCTAAATTAAGCAAGATATAATATTTCTCCTGACACTGCTGTTATATTTGCAAACTGACATGTCAGAAAGGTGTGAATCTGCGCACACACACACACACACACACACACACACACACACACACACACACACACACACACACAAAGAAAAACTGAGTGTTTTTTTATTTGAATGCATATTGGTATGACCAAATCATGATTATCATGAAACTCTGTCCACATATGTAATTAATCTGTGTGGTAAAGAAATGTATTCATGTGGTAAATTAATTTATCTTATCTAAAATACTCTATAAGCCAGAAGCCTGTTATCTATACAGCCAAATGTAACAATCTTCATATTAAAATGAAGCTCATGTTCTTCTGAACACAGATATGTTTGTAAACTTTCATATAAATATACCTGGAAAAAGTTTTATCACTTTAATTGTAACAGCATACAAGCTATGATCTGAGAAGTCATAAATTGCGACTCAAGGCTGAACTGCTGGTTATTGGCCAGAGGCCCAAGTACCAGCTCATTAATATGCATCAAGTTTGTATTCAATTTCACCATTCCAGAATACATGAGGTCACTGCTGCCCCCGTGACCCGACCATGGAACAAGTGGAAGATGAATGAATGAATGAAGTTTAGATTATTGTAATATGTTACCATCTAGATGTTCTTCAACCCTAATTTTTTAAAAGTTGGGACATTTTTAAAAATTTGAATAAAATGAAAACTAAAAGACTTTCAAATCACATGAAACAATATTTTATTCACAACAAAACATAGATAACATAACAAATGTTTAAACTGAAAGTTTTTTTAATTTTATGCACAAAAATGAGCTCATTTCAAATTTTATGTTTGCTACAGGTCCCAAAAAAGTTGGCACAAGGGAAACAAATGGCTGAAAAACCAAAAAGTTTAAAAAGATTCATCTGGGAGAACATTTAGCAACTAACTAAGTTAATTGATAACAGTTGTGTAAAATGATTAGCTATACAAGGGATGTCTTAGAGAGGCAGAGTCTCTCAGAAGTAAAGATGGGCAGAGGCTCTTCAATTTGTGAAAGAGTGCATAAAAAGAGTGTGGAAAACAATGTTCCTCAATGTCAAATTGCAAAGGCTTGCAATTTCATCATCTACAGTGCATAACATCATCAAAAGAGTCAGAGAAACTGGAGATATCTCTGTGCATATGGGACAAGGCCGAAGACCTTTATAGGATGCCCATGGTCTTCGGGCCCTCAGACGACACTGCATTACTAACCGGCATGAATGTGTCAATGACATTACTAAATGGGCCCAGAAATACTTCCAAAAACCACTTTTGGTAAACACAATCTGCCATGCCATCTGCAGATGCCAACTAATGCTCTATCATGCAAAAAGAAAGCCATACTTAAACATGGTTCAGAAGCACCGTTGTGTCCTGTGGGACACGACTCATTAGAAATGGACTGTTTCAAAGTGGGAAAGTGGTCTATGGTCAGAAATTTCAAAATTTGACATTCTTTTTGGTAATCATGGACGCCGTGTCCTGCTGAACTCTTCAGCAGCTGGAAACTTATTTCAGGCAAGAATATAACCAAATTCCAACACCAAAACTCCAGAAACTCATAACCTCGTTTGTTTTGAAAATAAGAGAAGATGCAACCCCATGGTAAACATGCCCCTGCCCAAAATATTTTGAGACCTATAGCAATCATCAAATTTGAAATGATCATTTTGTGCATAAAACTGTAAAATTTCTCAGTTTAAACATTTATGTTATCTATGTTCTGTTGTCAATAAAATATTGGCTCAGGTGATATGAAAGTCTTTTCGTTTTCATTTTATTCAAATTTAAAGAACATCCCAACTTTTCTGGAATTCGTGTTGTAATAAGTGCATAAACGAGCTCTGGTTAGTCCAGAATGCAGCGCCAAGAGTCCTTACTAGAACCAGAAGATTTGATCTTATCTACACTGAACTGGTTCCAAATTTAATTTCAAATTTAAAATAAAATACTACTTTTGTCTTTAAAGCACTTAAATCTTTTGTGCAGATTATCTTTGTGAACTTCTTGTCGTTTATGAACCACCATGCCCACTTTGATCAAAATATGCAGGCTGCTTAGTAATACCTCGAATAATGAAGACTACTGCAGGGGGTCAACCTTTTCTCTTACAAAGCCCCAAAGTTATGGAGCAGACTTCCATTTGATGTTTGGGACTCAGACACAGTCTTTGTTTTTAAGACTAGGCTGAAAACTTGTTTTGTGAAGCATTTTGTTAATAGCCTTATATTAGGTAAAGGAGCAGATCTGGGGGTTTTCAGCCATAGAGAGTTCTGGTAAACTGTGATGCTTGGATGCTGTCACTCCCTCACCCTCACATGCTCATCCAGGTCTGTTGACAGTGGAGTGGCTGATTGCCCCATGTTACAGGGTTCCCTCATGTCTGTCTTCCTTCTGGTTCTCTTTTTTGTTATGCTGTCATAGTCAGTTATTCATTCATTACTTATAAACTATCTTCTTTAACTTGTTTTTTTACCCTATTGTGATCATACCCAACAACCTCTCTCTCTCTCTCTCTCTTTGTTTTTGCTGAGGTACACATGCTACTTCTGAGATACCAGTGATCCTGATCCTTCTGCATTCTGAATCCTACGATTTTTCATGATGTGCTACCACTGGTTGGAGTTCTCTTCTTAGAAGACCCTTGCTCCTGCTGATGGTGATCCATATGGACTGGAATATACACTCAGAAACTGTGAAGATAACTTTTCACTGCCAGTGATTTTACAAAAATGATTAAGGACTACAATTCCCATTACAGTTATACGATAACCAACTAGACTTCATGTTAAACTATAGTGAAGTTTCTGCTACATGGTTTGTATTTTTATCTGGTTTCACCAAAATGAGGATGGGCTTTTCCTTGCCACTGTCACCGCAGCTTGCTCATTGGGGATGTGTGACACTGACCTGAAATTTTCTGTAGATTTAGAAAAAAAAAGTTTTTCCCATTTTTTTTATGTATTAGGCCAATATGCATTAAACCATGGTAGATGTGCGATAATATTCCTTGGAGGAACAACATTGCAGTATGACGACTCAAAAAGTCAGTATGAAACATGGACAGAATGAATGGCTTTCTATTCACTAAAATAGCTTTAGCTAATAATTGTCTAATTAGTTACACTATGCTAATTGATAGTGCTTGATATGTTCAAATTTGCTCTATTATCTATAGTCAATAAATGCCGATATATAAGTAATCGATGGGTTCACAAGATACAGTATGTAACATGGACAGGAAATCCAAGTTCAAAGCACTGTCAAATTATAAAGATTTAGCAGATGCAATATATTGCAGTTAATAGTAGACTTAACCTTGTCCTTTTTCTGTTGGCTGTCAGATTTGCATGGCTCCAAGAACAGGCTACTTGAATTGGTAAAAGTATGTAACATGGACATGAAAGCATAATCTGTCCAATTTGAAATTAAATCTCCATGGTTTATTACACTGGCTTTAAAATGTGACTTTTGCCCTGTGAAAACATTCTGAAAAGGATAAACCTAAAGATACTTCCGTCTAATGCAGTCACGCAGTATGTAACTTGGACATCCGAAACCATTTTATAGACTTTATCCCTAGAAATTCAGAATATCATGCGTAGCCAATTGTGAAGAAGCTTTGCTAGCAAAGGGACTGTCACAGATCAATAGCATTCAGTCAAGTCCTGTGTGTTATTATTGGTTATTGAAGTTCAAGATCGAAGTTAAGAAAGAAGTTGAGGAAATGTTAGTTTGCTGGAAGAAGCAATGGTACTAGTTGGCTTTGTATTTTCATGCATGTTCGTCACATTTTTTAACTTACCTCAGACACAAATGGTAAGGTGCCTCCCCTTTCTTTTGGAACATTTACCAGGACGTAGTTTCCAGGTTTCACGTCCAAGGCACTTCTGAAAAGGAAAAGATAATTACAATTTTTAGGATTTAAAAAAAATAAGGTCCAATGATTTGGTTTTCAATATGTTCATTCAGCATCTTCAGTGTTGTATTTCAGAGACCTACCTTTCCATCATTTTAGACACTCCAGGTTAGACATCTGTTGTTGTGCTGCCATCACAGGGGATATGATTCATCAACCTTATCTGTTCCGGAGATGGTGAAATTGAAAAAAACAAAAACAAAACAATAAACATTGATTACTTTCTCTGTCTTTTCAATGTTACACTTCGACAGCATATCATTTTAGAAACCTACCTTTCCATAATTTTAAACACTCCAGCTTGGACATCTGTTGTTGTCTTGCCATCACATGGACTGGATTGGTGAACTACATCTGTTCCAGAGATGCTGAAATGTAAAAAATAAAATAAAATGAAATAAGGATGAATATCCAGGATGATGATACACATAGCGTTCACATGTAGTGAATTCAATATTGCTCACCTGGGTTCTTCCACCGTCTTTACTGAATAGGGATAAACTTGCTGAGCCACAATAGAATAATTGAATTGAACCCTCTTTCTAGATATTCATCATTCAAGTATGTGTCTTTATACATAGTGATTTCAACTACTATCCTAACTCTCATTTCAATGTGGTGGTCTTTGTTCCCATAGGCCAAGAGACTTGCGCAATGAGGGAGACAGTTTTCATCAACCTTCAACACCTTCAACGCCTTGTTCCTACATGAAATGTCTTGTGGAATGTCCATGTCAGCTTTTGGGTCGAGTTCAAGTTGGTCCGATACAGTAGCCAGTTCTAATGGAAATTCCCTTTTCCACTTTTCTTTTACCTAAGTACAGATCATTAACAGGCTTTCTTAGTCTTTTACATTCTTCATTTTGGTCAGTATGTCCCAAGTAATGCATCAAGTTTACTTCATCAACATCCGCAACATCAAATTCAGACTCGATAGCTCCAGATATGTCAGGTAGGCAGAGCAAATTAACTTGCCATTCGGGAACATACTTACACATACTGTTTGTCCAATCCTTATACATTCCCTGCATACAGCTGTCGCAGTAGCAGCTGACAGTGTGTATCATCAGGAATCCAGGAGATAAGCCTCTCACACAGTGAAGAGACCATATGCCCTTTAGTCCCCTACTGGGATGTCTTGTCTGTTGCTTCCTCTGGATGTTCTCAGTATCAATGTAGAAGAATATACGTGTATTGTGGCTGCAGCCGTCATTTCTATCCTGTGGGGAAATCATGTTCTTTTCTAAGAAACAGTACATATCTTTGGCATCTTGTACAGTTGTTTCGTGCAACTTCACTGCATTCCGAGTGGCCCTTTTCACTACTGTCCCTAAGCCATTGTTTGGCCCCTTTACATGATTTGATCCAAAAAAATGATCTTTCTACAGTGAACCCATAATCCTGCTTTGCATAGCTCAAGTCGGCAAATGGTTCCTTTCATTTAAACTGTGAGCTGCAGCCATCAGTAAACTGGACTTCATGATGTATTGTTGCTTTGACTGAAAGGTGTTAGTTGGCTTTTTTCAAGAAATGGTGCAAGCACTGGCATCGTGATTTAGATCATTTTAAATGAAGACCAATGGCTCACGAACCACCTAATCATAGCCTGTCTCTGAGTATCTGTACTGTAGTAGGCAACAATGGGAAACACTGATGCTTGCTGGTACGATCAATGAGTGCCTTGGACTTCATCCTACATATCACATCTATAAATCTTTAAGAACTGCTGGTGCTGCCATGAAGCAAAGAACAGGTGATTTGAAAAGTCTTCTTCACACAACTCGTCTACCAGTCATCTTTCAAAGATCCATTCTTGGTATTAATGTGTTCCTCTTAGTCAGCCTCCCACCAGTCTCAAGTGATATTTGCTCCCACACTGGCCATCTTTAGGTTTGATTAGGTATTGCTGCAGGTGGTTCTTCCAAATATTGTCATAACTTCTTTAAAACACAAAGACGTAACCTTCTTTAAACCACAAAGACATAGCTGGGTAATCACCCTCGTAATCACAAACTGTCAGTTTCGCAATGTGATAGTCCTTGTTTTTCATGTGTGGGTCCAAGTGCCTGTTGATGGTCCTCAACTTCAGATCACAATTCTGGCATCGTTCACATAGGCATTGGTTAAGCTTCACTTTGTCTCTGCACGACGTATGTGTTGTCCTCAATTTCCTAAAAGTTGTAATGTCTCTCTTGCCAGTGTTTTGGACATACTTTTGATGAAGCCGGCATGTACTGAGTGTCAAACCTGAATGGGCTTTCTTGAGTCTCTTTGTTATCCTTTTCTGGCAGGGCAGAACAGATGCATTTTCCTCATAAAATTCCTGGATTGAGCATTTCAATCTGTCTGCAGGAACCTTAATGTTTTCTTTGGCTCATTTCCTCCCATGTGGAATGCTGATCACACCAACTTTGACCATTTTAGAAATTTTGACTTCTTCTGCATCACCAATTTCTGTCTAGCTGTAAGTGATTTCCTGTCTCTTTTCTTCTTCAAAACATCTACTTACTGCACTACATTTCTTCAAATTTCAGCATTCACTGCATCGTCAAACCTATTTGCAAAGCCCTCATCTTCAGCATGTTACTGCTTCCATGGTATCATTTTCCTCACTAGTCCACCAGTTACATTGACCCACTTCTTAGGTGTTTTTGGCATACATTTACTGATGCGAGAAACTGCTTTTGTCCTTGCTGCATCTGTCTCAAAATCTGAATCCACATCACTGACATGAGGTGATACTTTAGGCTGCTGCGATATTTCGGGCTTTTTTGGCTGCTTACTCGCTGCATACTCTGACTGTTCTTTCTCTCTCCTTCGATGTTTTGCTTGACTCAACATTCTGGCTCTGTAATCTTGCTTCTTGCAATGCCAGTACTCCCTCATCTTTGTTTTCTTTTCCTCCAAAGACTGAATGTCTGCCATTGTCATCCATTTCTGGGATTTTAAGTTTTCTTTCCCTTTTGCGCTGTTTGTAACACTGCATCCTCTATGCCATCTTCTGATTGTACTGTCTCCTTTCTTCATCTGATAATAATCTATGTAATCTTGTTACGCAGGCACTAACGACAGACAGACCCAAAAGCAGAACAGACTCGGCAGCTGTGGTAATAGAGGGTTTTTATTTAGAGTGTCTGACCGACGGACTTGAGATTAGTAGCAATGTACTATACGAAAGGCGAGATCTCGAATGCTTCAATAAGCAGCTCTAGCTCTCCGTGAAACATGTGACGATCTTTCAACGGGACAGGGGAAACGCGGGCCCTTTATCCCAAAGAGGCAATGGGGAACAGGTGGGAACAATCAGGGCAGGACTGACAATCACCACACACCAGGAGGGAAGTCAGGTGACCTGAAACGAGAGGGACGTTTAGAGATTTCCAAAGAATTCCAGCCAGAACAGATCACATGACAGACATAACCCTAACAGATCTGACGAGACATCACAGTACCCCCCCCATAGGGCCGGCTCCTGACGGGCCTGGCGTATCCGGATGACGTCTGTAGAAGTCGTCGATTAAGCTGTGGTCGACGATGAAGCTCGCGGGCATCCAGGAGCGCTCCTCAGGTCCGTACCCCTCCCAGTCCACCAAGAACTGTCTCCCCCTACCCCTCTTGCATACCGCCAGAAGGCTTTTGACCGTGTAGACTGGTCCACCCTCCACCATCTTGGGTGGTGGCGGGGGCTTGGTGGGTGGCACCAGACGACTCTCGCAGACAGGCTTGATCTTGCTGATGTGGAAGGTTGGGTGCACACGAAGGGACCTGGGGAGTTTGAGTTGAACAGAGACAGGGTTAATCACTTTGGACACCGGAAATGGACTGACAAACCTGGGAGCTAGTTTTCTGGGATGGACGTGTAGAGGCAGGTCTTTGGTGGAGAGCCAGACTTTTTGGCTGGGTGCGTAGGCAGGTGCCGGTCGGCGATGACGATCCGCTTCTGCCTTCATGCGGGATTGCCCCCGAAGGAGCATCCGCCGAGCTGCCGCCCAGATCTTCCTGCACCTCCTTGCCAAGGCATGGGCTGATGGGACAGTCACCTCTTCTTCATTGGCTGGGAAGAGTGGCGGTTGATATCCATGTACAACCTGAAATGGTGAGAGTCCGGTGTCCACCGTGGGGAGCGAGTTGTGGGCATACTCCACCCATGTGAGGTGTTTGCTCCAGGTCGTCTGGTTCTGCACCACCAGGCATCTCAGGCAGGTCTCCAGTTCCTTGTTCAGCCGCTCTGTCTGGCCATTGGATTCCGGATGGTAGCCAGATGATAGGCTGACTGTGGCCCCAAGGCACTGACAGAACTCCTTCCAAAACCCCGATATGAACTGGGTACACCTATCTGAGACAATGACCTTGGGGAGACCATGAATACGGGAAACCTGTGAAATCAGGACTTGAGCTGTTTATTTGGTGGAAGGGAGTTTGGACAACGGAATGAAATGAGTCATCTTGGAAAACCGGTCTACCACCGTCAGCACTACCGTGTTACCTTTCGATGGAGGCAGACCCGTGACGAAGTCCAGCGAAATGTGCGACCAGGGTCGGTGAGGCACTGGTAGTGGCTGGAGAAGACCCATCCGGGTCTGTCTCGACGCCTTACTCCTGGCGCAGACAGAGCAAGCCGCGACGTACTCCGCCACGTCCTTGGCGAGGGAGGGCCACCAAAAACGCTGCTTGACCACAAACACTGATCTCTTGACACCAGGATGACATGTGAGCAACGCCATGTGGGCCCAGTGTATCACCTGGGAGCGCAACGCTTCGGTACAAACAACCGGTTGCGAGGACAGCCCTCTGGGGTGGGTATACCCTGACACGCCTGTTGCACATCATTTTCTATTTGCCAGGAAACCGCTCCTACCACACGGTCGGGTGGTAGGATAGGCTCCAGTTCCTTGGCCGCCGGTTCTGGTTCATACAGGCGGGACAGAGCGTCAGGTTTGGTGTTCTGAGAGCCCAGCCTGTAGGAAAGAGTGAACCGAAACCTTCTAAAAAAGAGAGCCCACCTTGCTTGCCATGAGTTTAATCTCTTGGCCGCCTTGAGGTACTCCAGATTCTTATGATCCATCCAAACTAGGAAAGGTTGTTCCGCCCCTTCCAGCCAATGTCTCCACTCCTCCATGCCCACTTTGATGGCCAACAGCTCCCGATTCCCAACGTCATAGTTCTGCGGGAGATAACTTGAGAGAGAGGAAGGCGCATGGGTGGATTCTGTTATCTTTTGGAGATTGCTGGGATAGAATGGCCCCTACACCTTCATTGGAGGCATCCATCTCCACGAGGAACTGAAGCTTGGGGTCCGGCATCCTCAGGACCGGTGCAGTGGTGAATAGTTTCTTTAGCCATTTGAAAGCCCCCTCAGCCTCAGGACCCCACTGAAAGATAACCTTGGGAGACGTTAGAGCATGTAGCGGTGCCGCCACAGAACTGAAATTGCAGATGAATTTTCGGTAGAAGTTAGCAAACCCCAGAAATTGCTGCAGCTTCTTCCGTGACGTGAGAGGTGGCCAATTAGAGACAGCACTAACCTTCTCAGGATCCATCTGGACGTGGTTAGGCGACATGACGAAACCCAGGAACGAGACTGAGGAGGCGTGGAATTCGCATTTCTCCGCCTTCACGGACAGCTTGTTCTCCCATAAGCGACTCAAGACATGACGGACATGACACTGGTGGGTGGTAAGATCTGGGGAGAAAATAAGAATGTCATCCAAGTACACAAAGACAAAGTCATTTAAGTACTCCCGAAGAACTTCATTTATGAAGCCCTGGAAGACAGCAGGGGTGTTGGTCAGTCCAAAGGGCATGACAAGGTACTCATAGTGGCCCGTGGGAGTATTAAACCCTGTTTTCCATTCATCTCCCTCGCGGATCCTGACCAGATGGTATGCGTTCCGCAGGTCCAACTTGGTGAATAATTGTGCACGTTGGAGCAGCTCGAAGGCGGAGGAAATGACTGGGAGCGGGTACCGGTTCTTAATGGTTATGTCATTTAGGGCACTATAGTCTATACATGGCCGGAGAGAGCCATCCTTCTTCCCCACAAAAAAGAAGCCCGCTTCAGCCAGCAAAGAGGATGGGCGAATGATGTCGGCCCGCAGCGAGGCGTCAATGTAGTCCTCCATGGCCTTCCTCTCGGGACCGGAGATGGCGTACAGACGGGCTTTGGGAATGGGCGCTCCTGGCAAGAGGTCAATCGCACAGTCCCAAGGCCGATGAGGGGGGAGGGACATGGCTTTGGTCTTGCTGAAGACTTCCCTCAAGTCGTGGTAGCATGGCGGAATCTTCGAAAGGTCAGGATAATCGCTGAGGGGAGGTGCCAGATTCAGGTCAGGCTTCGCTTCCAGAGATCTGTGGACAGAAGAGCACAGAACATGACAGGACTGACTACAGGCCGGATCCCAGCTCTTAATCTTCCCCGTCTCCCAGATTATATGAGGGTTGTGAGTCTTTAACCATGGTAGCCGTAGGATCACAGGGTGGTGTGTGCTACCAATTAAATGGAAAAATATGGATTCGCTGTGTGACTCATCTACAGTCATGGTGAGTGTCTCGGTCCTGTGTGTGACTTTGCTTAAAAGTGTGTTATCTAAGGATCAGGCCAAAATGGGCTGTTTGAGAGGTTCTGCCCTGATATTTAGTTTTTGGGCCAAGCCCTGGTCCATTAAACTCTCATCCGCCCCTGAGTCAATGAGTGCCTGTAAGGAAATAATTTTTTGGTTGACGTGCAACGAGATCGTAGTGGAACTATGTTGACTCACCTGCACCCCCCTAATGCCAGGTGAGCCCGATCTTTTTGCTGGACAGGAACCCATGCGATGGCCGGCCTGTCCACAATAGAAGCACGCCCCTCCCTTAAACGGCGTTTGCGTTCTTCTGGATCCAGCTTAGCGCATCCCAATTGCATAGGCTCTTCCAGACCTGCAGAGGGCGCCCGCTCCGCGCTGGGAGATGAAGACCGGCGAAACTCGCAGCGAAGCTCCCCGCGAGCGGGGTTCCCCCTGGCGGCTCGGTGCCGATCCGATTCTCTCTCCTGAAGCTGGTTATCGATTCGGATCGCCAGGTCTACTAGGTCCTCGAACTCGGCAGGAGTCTCGTGTGGGGCGAGGTGGTCCTTGATATCATCGTTGAGCCCGTTGACGAAGGCATCCTTGATGGCCGGGGAATTCCAGCCGCTGTCGGCAGCCAGCGTGCGGAACTCTATGTCATAATCGATTACCCTCCTCCGGAATATTTCTCAGGCGAGGCTAGGCGAATGGGTCGAGGCAGGAGGGTTTCTGGCAGCGAGGCTGAGACTAACGGTGGGGGCGCCAGTGTGGTTGGTGGAGGTGAAGCCAGTTGTTCCAAGTGAGTGATGATTTGCCGCAGCTGTGCACTCAGCTGATTGACCTGTGCCCACTCGTCCTGTTGGAACCAGTCCTGGCGATCTGCGAGTTGCTGTACTCCCATGGCTATGGTGTTAAGTTGTGTCTCATGAGCTTTAATCTTTTGCTCCTGGGAGGTCAGAGCATGACTGACCGTGTCTCTGTCTGCTGTGTCCATGTCTGGTCAGATTGTACTGTTACGCAGGCACTAACGACAGACAGACCCAAAAGCAGGACAGACTCGGCAGCTGTGGTAATAGAGGGTTTTTATTTAGAGTGTCTGACCGACGGACTTGAGATTAGTAGCAATGTACTATATGAAAGGCGAGATCTCGAATGCTTCAATAAGCAGCTCTAGCTCTCCGTGAAACATGTGACGATCTGGCAACGGGATGGAGGAAATGCGGGCCCTTTATCCCCAAGAGGCAATGGGAAACAGGTGGGAACAATCAGGGCGGGACTGACAATCATCACACACCAGGAGGAAAGTCAGGTGACCTGAAACGAGAGGGAAGTTTAGAGATTTCCAAAGAATTCCAGCCAGAACCGATCACACGACAGACATAACCCTAACAGATCTGACGAGACATCACAAATCTAAAATAATCTACTTGTCATGTATTGCAAAAACTTTCAAGAAGTTTATTTTCCTCATAATTTCTACAAAGTCTTTTCCATCTACTTTCAAGTTGAATTTTGATCTTCAGGTTCTGGATCTTCAAGTCTCCATTTCCTTACTCTGGATGACCACCTCAGAGTCAGACCACAATCTCGCCCAAGCAAAGCTGAAATGAAAAGATACCCGTTTTAACATTTAATAGCGTTACAGTCATGGATATGCAATGTCAGCGCCAACTGAAGGATGTTTATTATGGCCTGCAAAATATGAATGAGGTTGTCCAGTTACATATTGCAAGTTATCCTGGTTATATATCCAGTATATCTCAGAAAAAATTATAACACTTTTTGAGAGATCGATGACCATCCATGAAAAGGAAGCCAAGCATCCTATGGGACAGCAAGGACAGACCATCAATTTCAAATTCAAACTATATTTCAAACTATAGGTAACAAGGACAAAGTGACTGTTATAACAGAGTTGTCCTTGTTATTCACTTCAAATCTGTTCAAAAGATTCCTTAAATTTCTGTTAATTTATTGTGTAGAAATTGCAATGATTGTTTACTTGTGACATAAACTTATTACCAAGTCACTGTTTCATTTTATTGTAAAATTGACTTCAGTTTGCAGAAAAGATCAGAAAGTAATGAAGATAAGATAATCCATTATGTCCAATTACATAATGAGCTTGTAATTTTTAAAGCTAATTGTGCTAAAATAAAAAGGATGGACTTTTTTAAAATTTGAAGGATCCCACAGAGAGATATCCACACATATTTTTTTAAATAAGAAAACAGTATGTCACCATCTTCATACTGTGGGTAACATGGACAACAAAAATGTGTAATCAGAGATGTCCTGGTTACTTACTTCAAAAAAAATGTTGCTTGGAAGGACCAGTTTTTTGTGCTGACTTTCGTCAAGAGTAGGCTGTATTGATGTCAGCTTGTTTCTGCCCTGCTATGGCCTGGTGAGCTGTCTGCCCTCGCCCAGAGTTGGCTGAGATGGGTGCTAGCCTCCCTGCGACCCTAATTAGGATTAAGCAGTTCAGAAAATGAACGAATGAACAATTAAGTCGGTATAGTGAAGAGGACATCAATAATTATCAAGAAAAGCTCCAACTGAAGAAAGATGGACTGAACCGTCAAAACTAGATCCCCAAAGAGGAAGTTCAGGAAGTTCTGTGAGCTCCAGTGGGAAAGAACAAGAGATATGTGATCTGGAGATCCCATAGGGATAAAAAATCGATTAAAAAAAAAATAAAAATTTATAGCATGGACTATAGATTTTATAGGAAATCTATAGTCCATGCAATTAATTCAATAGCATATCTATAGTATTTGCTACAGAATATAAAAGAAATCTACAGCCTTGCTATAGAATCTATGGACTTAGCTATAGGAAATATATAGTTTTGTCTATACAATCCATAGTTAGGTCTATAGAATTTCCTATGGAGAAAATGCCTATAGAATTCACAAAAAACCTATAGTCCAAAAAATCTATAAAAATCCTATAGATTTTTTTTCTATGGGTAGTTTGAGTTTGTTTATAGCCAGCATGTGTCTTATGTGATGCCCAATAATGCTTGCCCATATAGTGCGTAACATGTTTATTTTAAAATTACTTTGGCCAAGAGGAGTCAAAAGGGGACTTTGATGTTAATAGTCGCTCCCGTGTTTCCTCATGAGATGATTGATTCAGTTTATTATCTAAAAACACTAGTTAGAGTGAGTACAGTAAAAAACAATAGAAACGCACATGAAACGCACATCAAAATGAAGAAGCAGTTGAAATGCATGTTATTGAGATAAAAACAGTAAAGATTAAAAGATAAACTATTTATATAATTTCCAGATTGCTGTATAATTCATAAGTCTAATAAATATGTCACAATACATCATTAAAAGTGCATTTAGTGACAACTAAGACTTTAGTGAAGCAATGGGAATTGTGACAGAAACATGATGGCGATGATATGACAGTGATACTGATTTGTAATATTGTTTTATTGTGTCAATGTTATATTTTGTGTTTAATACACATATGAACATGTCAGTATGGATGGTAAATAAGCCTGGTACAATTCTGTAAATCAAAGTGGACAGTGTTACAGCAAAATGAGTTATGTTCAATAAATATGAGATAAGAGGATTCGGGAGAGCAAACAACCAGGTTTCCTCTGTGCTCATTATCTTCGCCAAGGAGGTTGTTTTCACCGGCGTTGGTTTGTTTGTTTGTTTGTCAGTCTGTTAGCAACATTATTTAAAAACTTATGAACAGATTTTGATGACATTTTCAGGATGAGTCAGATATGATACAAGGAACAATTGATTAAAATTTGGCAGTGATCTAGATTATTGTCTGAATGCAGGGAATTTTTAAAGATTTCTTTGCACGGATGAAGTGTCATCCGAGTTACTTTGTACCATACCAAAGCGTAACTTCCAGACTTGCATTTGAAAGTGTAATCTTATTCCTTTACCTTTCTGTATAACTTTTAGGCCAATTATTACAACAACAATCCAATTATTAATACTTCGTTATCCGAGCGCAAGACCTTTTATTCAAGGCATGCCCTATACACAATGCAATCATATAAATGGCTGTACGTTTGCATTGTAGGGCTCAAATAATAAACAAATCTTGCATTTATCAGAATACTGCATTTCTTACAATACCATATGGGGCTACTGAACGGCCTTGGCAGAGGTCTGCATTCTCCGAGTGCTTTTCTAATTTCTGTTGTATTTTTCAGCTTTAATCCATTGCCAACGGGTCCTGGACCTCCAGTAACGATTACACTTACTTTCTGTCTGTTTGATTAAAGTTAATATTAAAGCTTTCAGAGTACAGCAGTTGTGTCCATGTCTGTTACACCCACATCACTACATGACATTTCCATCCAGATTTGGGTTGATTTTTGAGTAACACCTTAAAATGATGATGGGAAAGAACATCTGAAAGATTTTCAATAGGGTTAATGATAGGACTCTCTGGTGCCAGTTCATGTGTGAAAATGTTTTGTAATACTCCCAAACTCAGTTTCATTTATTGATTCCAATTTTATGTCTGTGCCATAAGGAAAACTAAAAGTCTACTGATGGGATAACCTGGTCATTCAGTTCATCCAGTGACTTCACTTTATTGCCATATTTTTCTTGCTGAGCCTCAAGCTGACCAACTAAAGCAAAAATGCCATGACAATTGCTGTAATTAAGGGTAAAGTCAGTCTAACATTTTATTTATTTCAGGTAAAATATTACAAGTTACAACCACAAATGTAAATGTATTTTATAAGACCAACATAAGGAGGTGCATAATTGTAAAGAGGAAGGAAAATTATAAATGGTTTTCAAAATACACTGCTAAAAAAAATAAAGGGAACACTTAAACAACACAATGTAACTCCAAGTCAATCACACTTCTGTGAAATC
>JBCNYH010208530.1:0-21442 GCA_039654325.1 Tandanus tandanus | reverse complement strand
TACTTTTACTATGTAAAGCTGCTTTGTGACAATGTCAATTGTAAAAAGCGCTATACAAATAAAACTGAATTGAATTGTCCAGCAATACAAAAATAATTCCACACATTTTTATAAAAACCATCATCTTCTCTCATCAGGATTTCTATGCTTTGTCAGCATTATTATTCACAATTTCATTACGACTTTGGGGACATAACTTTTCGTGTCAACTTCCGTTACGTCTCTAAGTATACACATTCTGTACAACTGAATAACTAGCTCGAGTGCATTGTGCTCCTGATAAACTGGAGTTTTAAAATTGTTTGAACCATAAGTTGTTTTTATTTTTTATTTTTTTACGGTCTGAGAACTCGGGATAATATGGACTTCGATGACTCTGTATTTACTTTCATGCCAAAATGTTAGGTCTCATATTTGTGAAAAAACTTCCAAACAGACCAGCACAGTTGTTTCCATTTTCGGTCCGGGTTGTACTTTAAAATCTCCATAGTTTCCGGTGTCATGTGATAATCTCTACGACATTTTTGCAGGACGGCTTTGGAAGAGCATAATGGCCAACGAAGAAGCTGCCAGGTTTGTATTGCTAAGCATTATTAAGGTTATGTCTGTGTTAAAAGTCCATTCCTTTAGAAAAATTGTTCTACAGTAAATCTGAGATACCTTAGGTGTCAGTCATGTGTTTATACCATAAAACGATACGCTCAGTTTGTTGTTTTTAGTGGTGAATTTAGATCACCACAAACAACATGCCATTTCGATTTCATCTTACCTACTAGTATGCCTTTATGCCTGAGCAATCGTGTCAATGATAATGTCTTCCTTCAAAATTGTTTATCTTTGTTGTAGTAGTAATTGTGAAACTATTTTGACGTATATTTCAATTCATAATACTGGCAACATACGAGGAAACAACTTTGTGATACATACATTCTTCCATAGTATCGATGCTGATATAGACGATTTCGGGCATTAAGTTTGGAATATAGTGATTGTCAAATTTACGTCTCCGCCACATTTGTCAGTAAATAGATCAGTCGTGAATTAGTATACAAATATTTTAGTGTAAATTGATTCTTATCAAGGTAGATTACGTGAAAATAAAAATTGTGTTATGCAAGGCACTGGGTGTATTTAAAAAAACTGTTTTTTTTCCAAGTTTTTTTGGTTTTCAAGCTGTAACTTTGAAGCTAAATATTGTGTCCTTGTTATATTCAAGTTCAAATGTTGGTGTCCATGTTACATCTTGTCATTGTTTACATCAACATAGATGAATTTCTAAGTAAAAACTTCTCAAATGTACCAGTGTTGTTGCTTTTTACAAAATGTCAGTCCATCCACATGCTAGTTTTTAAGACTTTTTCATATGAGATGTAACTTGGATAGTAAAAATCATGTCCATGTTACTTCAGCATTGAAAGAGAAGTTGTCCGTGTTACATCTTTATGCCTTCAAGGTATTAATCTAATTTAAATTGCACATGAAATACTTTTTATATTTAGATTTGCTGTTGAAATATAATATTTGACACCTTAGCAGAAAAAAAGAAATGTATGATAATTTTAATGTATGTTACACTTTGGCTCTGAGATGTAACTTAAACACTGAAATTTGTCCATGTTACATCTTATGTATGAATTTATACATAATTTTATTGTACAGTATTTACATAAAAAAAGAAGGATTTTAAAGTGCAAGTTCTTAAAATGTGCCAGTGATGTTGCTTTTTACAAAATGTCATTCCATCCACATGCTAGGTTTTTAAAAAATTTCATATGAGATGTAACTTGGATACCAAAAATCGTGTCCATGTTACTTCTGAATTAAAGGTGTAGTTGTCCATGTTACATTTTATGTCTTCATTAAATTAATCTTAATTCCACTGCACATGAGATACTTTTTGCTATTGAAATAATACTTAACGTGTTCAAAAGAAAATGCTATTTTGTATGATAATTGTAATGTATTTCACACTTTTGCCTTGAGATGTAACTTAGACTTTAATTTTTGTGTCCATGTTACAGTTCCTATGTAATGATGGTGCTCATGTTCGTTCCCGAACATAATCCCACCTTTACCAAATCAAAATTATTAGCTGCCTTATCCTAAGAGTCGAGTAGCCTTTTTGCGGGATAACAGCCTGCAGTTGTTTTGTGTAGCTTTCAACAAGTTTCAGGCACATCTCATGAGGAAGTCCATTCTTCTTTGGCACTACTTTTTACTGATTGATTTTATACATGGTGAACTTTTTGACTACAGAGAAGTTGTAAATTGTACTAGACGCATTTTGGGCCCAAACATATTTGAAATAAAATGGGATTGGAACATGTGATTTACACACTCTGATCTGCAATTAAGTTTGTTTTATTCAAAGTTTCTGGCTCATTCATTTTAATGATTTATTCTAAAACATTCTGTAGAGAGTAATTACATATGGTTAACAGATGCACTGTACAAAAAGTGCTGATTAATCATCAGTGTGTGCTATATTGTGGCACTGCTCAGAATATATGCAGCCTCTTATAAATGATGCATTTTTACTGAAAAGGCATGGTTGCCATTGTTTAAAAGTAGTACTGAATAGTGAACTTACAGACGAGTTACTGTCTGTAGTTCATGTAAATTATTATGTAATTACATTTTAAATTAAAAGAAGGTGCTGCTGTTGTGATTTTAGTTATGTGGTATCAATTTTGTTAGGTAAGTTTTAGAGTTAAGTTTGTTTTGCTAATATGGTATGGATGTAACATGTATAGTAGTGTGCAGTTAAGATTATACACCACCACTTTTGTCTAAGAGGGCAAAAGTAAAATATATTTTATATATAATAATATTTTATCCTAATAAAAATAAGTTAAATATTACGATTGTAGGCAATGAGAACCAAAAAATAATTCCGACAAGTATATTTAGGTAAAAGTATGGCTAACATAACATTTGTGTATTAGCTATACTTTCACTTGTCGGAATGATTTATTTATTTTGCTTCTCGTTGCCTACAATAGCACTGTTCAATACATTTTCACCAACAATTTATAGCGAAGTCATGTATTAGGAGCCCTTTTAGCCAAAAGTGGTGGTGTATAATCTTCACTGCACACTATTGTACATATCTACACATATTTATTCTATTACATATTCCATCTGCCTGTCTGGAGCCAAACAAACAGGCAATGTGTGTGTGTGACTCATTTTTGTGTTTTAACAAGCTGCAGGTGTGTGTATTAGGTGCATGTTCATACCCAGCTATTCGTTGCTTTAAGCCAGCAGTTACTGACAGTTATACATACGTTTAACTTTGAGTTAAAAAGGCAATGGCGAACGTCTCGCTTTTGGACTTTGAAAACAGCATTTCCCATCACAATGAGGCGAATGCAGTGATACAAATTATTTCGCTGTACTGTGAAAAATATTGTAAGGATCACGATGTAACAATGACCCATTGTAATGATTTCAAACACCACATTTTTCAATTGACTTTCAATTCACAGTACAGCTGTTAGAGGCTTGCCATTTCACTTCTACAAGTGGTGTTGAATCGAAAGTTACATGGTCAGAACCAACCTCTATTTTGATGTAAAATTTATTGGTGTACAGCGAAAATTATGGGAGTAGGACAACTTAAAAAAAACCTTTTCCAAGATACTTTTCTCTTTTCTCACACTCTGCTGATGACATCGCCCAGTCAAGTCCAGAACAGCCCACACAATAGTCACCCATTATGAACACACAACAGGACTGCAAAAAACCTTGTCAGACTTAATCAACGACAAAGAGAAAACCGTAAAAGGTAGCAAAATGCCATTTGTCCATCAAAATGTCGACTTGAGTGTCTACCAAGTTCCTATGTGAAAGTATGGCTTCTTTGCGAGGCAGCAAAGTGAGGCGAGTTTCATTGTCAGCCTCTCCCCATTCAGTTCAATGGAATTTTTTGGCATGGTTTTGGCTAATTTGTAATCAGTGTGTGTGTAAAATGTCATTGAGTTTCTGGGCTCCTGACAAACCCCTGCATGTTTCAGCCAGTGCTGCAGTGACGTTGCTGGATTCCAAGCCATGGTGAAAGCAAAGGAAATATCAAAGGATCTGCAGGAGAAGGTAGTTGAAATTTATAAAACAGGAAAAGGATATAAAAAAATATCCAAGGAATTGAGAATGACAATCAGCAGTGTTCATACTCTAATTAAGGAGTGGAAAAACAACCCCACAAATAACTTCAGCTGACATACAAGACTCTCAGGGGGGAAAAAGTGGTGTGGCTGTTTCAAGGTGCACAATAAAAAGGCACTCGAAGAAAAATGGGCTGCATGCTCAAGCTGCCAGAAGAAATCCATTACTACGCAGTGCCACAAAGCAGCCCTCTTACACTACGCCAAACAGCACAGAGACAAGCCTCAAAACTTCTGGAACAAAGGTTATTTGAAGAGGAGTCAATAAGGCCTATCACCAAAGTACACCATTCCTACTGGGAAACACAGAGGTGGATTGCTGATGTTTTGAGGATGTGCGAGCTACAGTGGCACAGGGAATTTGGACAAAACTGATGGCAAGATGAATGCAGCATGTTATCAGAAAATGCTGGAGGAAAATTTGCACTCATCAGCCTGGAAACTGAGCATGGGATGTACCTAGACATTCCAACAAGAAAATGATCGTAAACACAAAGCCAAGTCAACCTGTCATTGGCTATAGCAGAACAAAATGAAGGTTCTGGAGTGGCTCTCTCAGTCTCCTGACCTCAATATCATTGAAAAACTTTGGGGAGATCTCAAACTTGCAGTTCATGTAAGACAGCCCAAGAATTTAGAGGAACTGTAGGCTTTTTGCCAAGAAGAATGGGCAGCTTTACCATCTGAGGAAATAAAGTGCCTCATCCACTGCTACCACAAAAAACTTCAAGCTCTCACTAATGTTAAACAGGGTAAAACTCTGTCCCCCTCTCTCTCTCTCACACACACACACACACACTCTTTCGCCTGTGTAGAAACACACACAACTTACATTGTTCACTATTTATTGCACTACCTCAACCCTGTTATTATTTCATTACGTTGCTATGTTTATATTTATGACTATGCCTATATTATATTTGCACTACCTCAACCACTGCTACTGTGTACATCATTTCATTTTTTTTATTCCATCTCATCTTTTTCTTTCAGAGCCAAGTGTCTCATTCTTGTGCTCTCTTTTCTTTTTGTACAGCACATAGTCACACACTTTGCACTTTATGTGGCTAGACAAAAACCTTGGTCCTAGCTCTGTGTTGTTGTGTTTTTCTAATTTGACCTGGCCCTGGAGAAACGTTGTTTCGTTTCACTATGTACTGAATCAGCTATATGTGGTTGAATTGACAAAGCTTCTTGAACTTGATTAAGAGCTAGGGTATGTAAACTTTGGATAAGGGTGATTTGGTTAATCTTTGTTGTCATTATGATTTAAAAATAGCAAACACTATTGTTTGAAAAATGGCTTCACGCAACCACTAACCATGAGTGAAAGAAAGGTTTTTGTATTGTCATTCATATTCTCTAAAAAAATGGCCAAAAATAAATATATCACAAATTCTGCCCGGGTATGTATACCTTTGAGCACAACTGTATACGGACAAATATCACAGTCTATAGCTCATGTTTCGTTTGTGATGTTTTTCTCCTCGATTTCCTCAGAAAAAAATGCACCACAACTTCAATCAGAATAAACTTCTTTCTCTGTGATGTTGGAATTAGAGGGTGACACGGGAGTGGATTTTCACTCCTCTTGTCCCATCCCACTCCTTGTAAAATGACTCCCACTCCCATTAAGAATGACTCCCGGCAGGCAGGATGGTGGACCTTTTAGTCCGGCCAGGGGTATGGGGGCCGCCTAGGTCGTGGGCGAAACCCTGGTGTGGGGCCCGGGGGTGCTTTAGGGTTAGGAAGTCCCCCTGAAGCTCCTGATTAAAGTTAAAAATTACTTCTAGATATAAATATTTTTACTAATAAAATATATATCTGTACAGTGCCTTTACCTTGAGCAGCATGTAGAGGGATGTTTTTTTTTTTATTAACAAAACGTTACAGCACTTGCTTTATGGTTTTCTTAGCAGAGCAACCAAACAGGTACAATAACTACCAGTACTTAAACACTAATGCCAATTTCTGCTACAGATATCAACCTGTCCAGTCCAGCTATGTTTGTTCGCAAGCACAAAGTTCACATCTACCCATGATTCCGTTACTGTATGTCCTTTCAGATGTCAACTCCAGAATATCTGGAAAAATAAAATAAAATATCCTGAAAAATAAAAGGAACTCCAAAACAAAGAGTGGCGATAATGCGCTAGTAGAGTCCGCAATCGCCGTTAAAAAACAAACAGCAACAATAAAAGAAATTAATCCGTCAACCAGGCAGCAACCCCTTTCGAGACACACATACAAAAATCGGTGTATTTTTTCTAAAAATACATGTAAACCATGTCACTTCTAATCAACATATCCGGACTAATACATCTGAATCTCTGCCATCCAAATAAAGCTGCTTGGCTAACATCCGCTAACGCTGACAGCAGCTAGCACCAAAGGTCATAATTCAGCTCTTTTCATATTATTTTAAAGGACAGAGACTTAATCAGATATGTTGGCCCAGTGATGTCCATGACAGGTGGATTTAGGCCTAAAGTCGACGCTTTGTTGGTTGACTTGAATCTAACTACCCAGGTAGCAAACAACATAGCTAGTTAGTAAGTGTTGTTTTTCTCCACCTATATTTGGACTAGTCCCGCCTCATACACTAAGTTTCTACTCACAAGCAGGGATTTGATTGGATGTTTTGTGATCAGTATCAAATAAAAAGCCAATAGTGGGGTTTGGAGGTAGGGAAGGACTGAAAAGAGGTGGGGAAAACGCGGATAGCAACATAGACGCTCTACATACCAAAACAGTGGAACAGCAGGGCAGGCTAGCAAAACAGCAAACATGCTTTTACGTTTAAAAAGCAAAGAAAAAAACGATGAAAATATATTACCAATAAATGTCGATATATATTAAAGTTAGATTTACCTGTGTTTACCTGAACCGAAAGCAGGGAAAGAAATAAAGAAACGAGTATTTAGTGTTTACCTTCCTGACGCCTTTGTAGATGTAGAAGTAGAGCTCCCGGCCCACATTGAAGCAAATTCTGTCGCCGTTTCCAGACTGATCATTAACGTTCACGAAGGAAACTTTAACGGGATTTGAGCCTTGAGAGTTGAAAGGCACCCTATTGGGGCGGCTATATTCGGAGTGTGTGAGGAGTTTGTACGCGCCTTCTCGGGTAGTAAACTGGGTTTTAATTTCGTTCATCTCCTTCCCTCCTCCCTCCGCCGCCGCCATCTTTGAAATTTGCATTTATCCTTTCCTCAGGCCCGGGTCTTAGGCGTTGCCCATGCGCAGTATCGCTAAACCTCAAATCTACACTGCACAATCTGTACGTGTATTAGGGCCCGTGCACCAAGCGTGCGAGGACGCATTGGAACCGCTCATATAATTGATATTACTAGAAATTCTCATAGAGAAGTGGAGTGCTGTGAGGGGCAGTTAATCCAAATCTATATAGTATGTTTGTACGCGTTTTGTTTATCTCTCCAGGCCCGTTTATTCCTGCATGGAAGGTGGTGGGGACGATTGCGAATGCGCTACCACATAAATCGAGTCGCCCATGGAATTCTGGGAGGGATACCGAGCACCAATCTAAGTTTTGAGTCTCCTTTGGAATTCTGGAAGGGTCACCAAGCCCAACCAAATTAGCTGTCTCAACAGCTCATCCTTCCTATAATGGTGCTTGCACATGCACCACCACATAAATTGAGTCAGGCGGGAAAGCACAAGTAGTGTTGCTGTTCTGCTCGCTGCGCTCGCTCACAGCAATTATTTATTATTGGGGCCCAAGCACCAAGTGTGCATAGGACCCTACTGAAACCAGAGGAATTATTATTATTGTAAGTCTCTCATAAACTGAACCAGGAGTACATGTATGAAAATTGGAAGGTTTGCACATCATAATGTCAAGACAAACACAACAAAAGCCTCTTGCGCATATGTCATAGATATATACACATTAATACACAATTGGTCCATTTCGGCATGTCAAGCAGAAGTGCGCATTCTGCCGTCTTAAGGCGGTGCGAGTTGGCAGCAAGCATACAACACGTGTTTATACCTGTGGAGCAAGTCTCAGCTATTTTTTGCTGCCTCATGATCATACATATCATGTAATATATGTAACAGTATAGAGGCACTCTGATAGTATACTGATATTAAAAAATGCTTGTACCTCCAAAAGTTTGCATTTTGCTGCACAATATGTTGGGCAGTCAAGAGCTGTAATAAAAAAATAATAATAATAATTACAAGAGCTGTAATAGTTATTTCAGATTGCTGTTAACTGTTTCTGACCAAAATTGATACTGTATACATCAAAGTTTCCTTTGCAGTTATGTGATATAACTTCAATAATACAATAATCAAAAGCTGCCTTAATTAATGTATAATCTTAAGCTTAATTGAAATTAAGAAATTAGTCTTATATTTATCAGTAATATTTGCTGATATAACTATATGATGATAAAAAGTTCTTAACAACTCTTATATGAATGTGTGTGTATATATAAATAATATATATATAACATTTGAATAACAAATTTTGATTTTTTTTTTTTCTTTTCATATAATACCCGACAAACTTTGCCAAAGTCACCAACTATCAGGACTCTGTTGCATATTTTTCAGTCTGGCCCAAACTTCTCAGGCATTAAAAGACTTCTGAAATCATCTACAGTAAAAAAAAAAAAAAAATTCTAAATGATCATAACGCCACCTATTGTAGGTATCAATTAGATTAGATTTGAAATGTCATAAAAATAAAGAAAATGGCTATAACTCACACATACATTCTTGCAGCAGCTCCATCCTTGGCAGACACATAGGCCCTGGCAAACGTTTACATGGGATTTGGGTGACATTAAATGTAGCAATAGCGGCACCTAGAAGCACAAAAAAAAACTGGTGGCCATTGACAAAATCTGGAGTGTCTGTATGAAATTCAGAAGGTTCACCTCTTGCAGGCATGTCATAAAGTAAACAGAAAGTCGGCCATTTTGTGTCAAAGGTAAACCATCTGTTTGACAAACTCCTACTAGAGGTTTTGCTCATCAACTTGAATTTGGCCAGCTCACAGTACACAAGTCAGAGACCAGAAGTAATCAAAACTTGAGTTTTGGCCAAGCACACAAAATTTAATAATGCTGCAAATTTCCTTTTAAAAATTTTGCCATGAAATAGAAAGTGGCTATAATTAGCACACATATTAGATTGAGTTTCATAAATTCATGATTAATAATAGTCAGAGCCTGAACACATTTTTAGTACAGTACAGCGATTGGTAAAAGTCATAGTGCCACCTTCTAGCCAAAGAAAATAGCAAAAATATCACTGATCAGTGCTGTATCAGGACTTATAAGTCTACTGTATTTGAGACTCTTAATGTACAATAGAAGGATTCTCAGCTTTAAAGGGGGGGGGGGCATAGATTAGAGAGTTTAATTAGTAAAGATCACACCATGGAATTGACTTTGATCTGTGTGGAGAATAATCAAAGAGATGTGATGATTTTATAACAAGGCTCACCTTTATTCCCACAGAAACATATATTATTCACACACAAACATATATTAAACAGAAAAACCAACACAAACAGATATGATGAAATCAATGCTATGGGAAATGGCTTTGACCTAGTTACAAGTTAATAGCTGGCAATATTTAACTAACAGATAGTAAGTGACTACTTGTTACAGTAACCAGTGAGTCAGAGCCTTGAAAGTATGAGTACAGCACATACTGATTGATTAAAATGCACAGATCAACCTAGATTATAGAGAATGGATGAAACATGGTTACTTAGTCTGTCTGTATTCATTGAGGAAGATGTTAACTAATTGGTCAGTGAGTTGAGGTCGGCCTGGAGACGAGTTCTTGTCGTTGAGTCTTGAGAGTTGAGTAGTGGAGTGGAGTGGAGCATGAAGATCAAAGGCTTGGTGATGCTTGAAGACATTCTCGACGCTTGCGAGAAAGTGGGGTGGTTTCATCATTTACCATCTCCCTGCGGGTGGGTAGAGGCGTGATCTCAATTAGGTCACCCCCCTTTTTAGTGGGAGGCTGTAAAAGAAATTATAAATTTATCACAATAAGATATTTTCTAGATGCATTTGTATCAAGATACAGTTTTAGCTTGTCCCCAAGTTGAACACTGTCTGTCTGTGATTGAGGGAAAAACAGAAAGATTGTCTTGTGACTGAGAAGAAAGTGGAAGTGTGCTATAAAATAGGAGACGTCTGTCAAAATGGCTAGACAGGGACACCCTGCTTAAAGAGGTACTGCATCTTCTGAACTTTCCAAGAGAGACATTGTTTCCAACCAATCACGCGTTGTTGTTACCCTGAGTCATGCCCGAAACACCACACCAGGGAGGTGTTCAGGAGGCATTCTAACCAGATATCTGAGCCACCTCAACTGGCTCCTCTCAACACGAAGGAGCAGTGGCGGCTCCACTTCGAGCTCCTTGCGGATGGCCGAGCTTCTCACCGTATTCATGAGGGAGAGCCCTACCACCCTGCGAAAGAAGCTCATTTTAGCCACTTATATCCGCAATTTGTTCGTTCAGTCACTTCCCAAAACTCATGACCATAGGTAAGAAAAGGAATGTAGATCGACTGCTAAACTGAGAGCTTTGCCTTTCAGCTCAGCTCCCTCTTCACCACGTTGGACCAGTACAAGCTCCGCTTCACAGCAGAGGCTGCAACGATCCGTGTGTCAATGTCCCCTTTCATTCTTCCCTCACTTGTGAACAAGACCACAAGATACTTAAACTCCTCCACTTGGGGCAGGATCGCATTCCAGACCCTGAAGGTGCATTCCACCCTTTTCCAGCTGAGAACCATGGCCTCGGACATGGAGGTGCTGATTCTCATCCCGGCCACTTCACACTCAGCTGTGAATCGCTCCAACTAGAGCTGGAGGTCACAATTTGATGAAGCCAAAAGGACAACATCATCTGCAAAACGCAAATACAAGATCCTATGGCCACCAAACTAGAACCCCTCGACACTTCAGCTGCACCTAGAAATTCTGTCCTTAAAAATAACGAACAGAACCAGTGAAAAAGCACAGCTTTGGTGGAGTCCAACCTCCAGTGGAAATCAATTCGACTTGTTACCAATGCAGACCAAGCTCTGGCTCCGGTGATACAGAGACCGAATAGCCCGTATCAACGGGTCGGGTACTCTGTACTCCCGGAGCACATCCCACAACATAGCCAGAGGGACACAGTCGAAAGCCTTCTATAAGTCTACAAAGCACATGTGGACAGGTTGGGCAAACTCCCAGGCTCCCGTGTAGTGTGTACAGGTGGTCGAGAGTGCTGTGGCTGGGACGAAAACCACATTGTTCCACCTAAATCCGAGATTCGACCATCGGTCAGATCCTCCTCTCCAATACTCCTGAATAAACTTTCCCAGGTAGGCTGAGAAGTGTGATTCCACGATGGTTGGAACACACCATCCAGTACCCCTTTTTAAAAAGAGGAACTACAACCCCGGTTTGCCAATCCAGAGGTACGGCTTCCGATGACCACGCAATGTTGCAGAGACGTGTCAAACAAGAAAGTCCTGCAACATCCAGAGCCCTAAGGTATTCAGAGCAGATCTCATCCACACCCGGAGCCTGGCCACCAAGGAGCTTTTTGACTCCTGGCAAAAAATGTTCTATAGAAGTGCTATAGAACTTCTTTAGAACAGACTTTTTCTATAGAAGTTCTATAGAATAAATTAATATAGCATACTTATTTTTTTATATTGAATAAATGTAGAACGGTTACAGATTTAAACTATTGAACTGTTTTTATATGAGGTACTAGCAGAGTATTTGGAGATTGAAATGTGTGTGTATATGTGATAGATAAACTATTACAGTACTTGTCGTGGCAGACGCAGGTCAATTCACCAGGAGACGTGGATTTAAAATCAAGAGCAGGTTTATTCAATGAAAGTAGACAAAATCAGCAAATTGTTTAGCAGTTCAAAAAAATTCAAGAACAAGTTATTCAGTCAGAGTGAAAACAATAGCAGTTCAGCGCAGCAGGTGTGATCTCCAAATGAGCATTTGCAGACACTGAACCCCACTCAAGGACGGGTATATATACAGTCAGACTTTTAAATCCTGTAATGTGTAAAATTCCATTCATTAATTCATTCAATATTCATGGAATAATTACCTAAATACAACCAATATGAATGTGTAAGCTTATACATTGTAAAGACAACAGAAAGGGAATGTTTTTGATATTGAAGAGAAATGTATATTTTCAGGAGGGAACTGGAAGGATACTGCAAATATCAGATGTTCATGAAGCTCTCAGAAAAGAAGTTTTGGAGATGAGAAAGGAAAATGCTTCCCTACAAAATGTGATCAGTGTTACGCAGGCACCAAAGAAAGACAGAGCCAAATGCAGGACAGACAAGACAGAGTAGTTCTAGAAGGGTTCCTTTTATTAATAATTCTGACAGGCAGACTTGAACCAAGATGCCGTTCCTTTTGACGACAGGCTAGATCGCAGAATGTTCGGTAAGATACGCTTGCTCTCTGTGACGGCACAAGACGATCTGGAAACGGGACAGGGGAAACGCGGGCCTTTGCCATGAGAGGCAATGGGGAACAGGTGGAATTAATCAGGGCGGAGCAGGCAATCACAGCACACACAAAGGGGGAGTCAGGTGACCTGGAACGAGAGGAGAGCCAGAACAGATCATAAGACAGGCATAACCCTAACAATTCTGACGGGACATCACAGTACCACCCCTTAGGGCCGGCTCCTGACTGGTGTATCCGGATGCCGTCTGTAGAAATTGTCGATTAAACTGTGATCGACGATGAAGCTCGCGCGTATCCAGGAGTGCTCCTCAGGTCCGTAGCCCTCCCAGTCCACCAAAAACTGTCTCCCCCGACCCCTCTTGCGTACCGCCAGAAGACTTTTGACCACGTAGACCGGTCCACCTTCCACCATCTTGGGCGGCGGGGGCTTGGTGGGTGGCACCAGACGATTCTCTCGGACTGGCTTAAGCTTGCTGACATGGAAGGTCGGGTGCACTTGCTGGGACCTGGGGAGTTTAAGTCGAACAGGGACAGGGTTAATCACCTTGGACACCGGGAACGGACCAACAAACCTGGGAGCTAATTTCCTGGTGTGGACGTGTAGGGGCAGGTCCTTGGTGGAGAGCCAAACTTTTTGGCCGGGTGTGTAGACAGGTGCCGGTCGGCGATGACTGTCCACTGCCGTCTTCATACGGGACTGCCCCCTAAGGAGCATCCGCCTGGCCGCGGCCCAGATTTTTCTGCACCTCCTGGCCAAGGCATGGGCTGAGGGGACCGTCACCTCTTCTTCGTTGGCAGGGAAGAGTGGCGGTTGATATCCATGGACGACCTGAAAGGGTGAGAGTCCGGTGGCCACAGTGGGGAGCGAGTTATGGGCATACTCCACCCATGTGAGGTGTTCGCTCCAGGTAGTCTGGTTCTGTGCCACCAGACATCTCAGGCAGGTCTCCAGTTCCTGGTTCAGCCGCTCTGTCTGGCAGTTGGACTCAGGGTGGTAGCCGGATGATAGGCTGAGGGTGGCACCAAGGCGCTGAACAGATATGAACTGTGGACACCTGTCGGAGACAATGTCTTTGGGGAGACCATGAATACGGAAGACCTTCGAAATCAGGACTTGAGTGGTTTCTTTAGCCGAAGGCAGTTTGGACAATGGAATGAAGTGGGTCATCTTGGAAAAACGGTCGACCTCTGTCAGCACTACCGTGTTGCCTTTCGACGGAGGCAGACCCGTGACGAAGTCCAGGGAAATGTGTGACCAAGGTCTGTGTGGCACTGGTAGCGGCTGGAGAAGACCCATCCGGGCCTGTCTCGATGCCTTGCTTCTGGCGCAGACAGAGCAAGCTGCGACGTACTCCGCCACGTCCTTGGCGAGGGAGGGCCACGAAAACCGCTGCTTGACCACAAACACAGTTCTCTTGACACAAGGACGACAGGTTAGCAAGGACGTGTGTGCCCAATGTATTACCTGAGAGCACAATGCTTCCGGTACAAACAACCGGTTGTGAGGACAGCTCTCTGGGGTGGGTACCCCCTGACTCGCCTGCTGCACATCGCTTTCTATCTGCCAGGAAACCGCTCCTACCACACGGTCGGGAGGTAGGATAGGCTCCGGTCCTTTGGCAGCCGGTTCTGGTTCATACAGGCGGGACAGAGCATCTGGTTTGGCGTTCTGAGAGCCTGGCCTGTAGGAGAGGGTGAACCGAAACCGACTAAAGAAGAGAGCCCACTTGGCTTGCCATCAGTTTAACCTTTTGGCCGATTTGAGGTACTCCAAGTTCTTGTGAGCCGTCCACAACAGGAAAGGTTGATCTGCCCCTTCCAGCCAATGTCTCCATTCCTCCAAGGCCACTTTGATGGCCAGCAGCTCCCGATTCCCAACGTCATAGTTCCTCTCTGCTGGTGAGAACTTGCGGGTTAGGAAGGCACATGGATGAATCTTGTCGTCTTTGGGGGATCGCTGGGATAGAACAGCCCCCACTCCCACATTGGAGGCATCCACCTCCACGATAAACTGAAGCTTGGGGTCGGGTATCTTCAGGACCGGTGCTGTGGTGAGCAGTCTCTTTAGTTTTTGGAACGCCCCCTCAGCCTCTGGACTCCACTGAAAGGTAACTTTGGGAGAGGTTAGTGCATGTAGCGGTGCCGCCACGGAACTGAAATTGCGGATGAACTTCCGGTAAAAGTTGGCAAACCCCAGAAATTGCTGCACTTTCTTCTGTGATGTGAGAGGCGGCCAATTAGAGACAGCACTAACCTTCTCGGGATCCATCTGGATGTGGTTAGGGGACACGATGAACCCAAGGAACATGACTGAGGAGGCGTGGAATTCACATTTCTTCGCCTTCACGAACAGTTTGTTCTCCGATAGGCAACTCAGGACCTGATGGACGTGACGCTGGTGGGTGGCAAGGTCAGGGGAGAAAATAAGTATGTCATCCAGATATACAAAGACGAAGTCATTTACGTACTCACGTAAGACTTTGTTTATGAAGCCCTGGAAGACAGCTGGGGCGTTGGTCAGCCCAAAGGGCATGACGAGCTACTCGTAGTGGCCCGTGAGAGTGTTGAACCCGGTCTTCCACTCGTCTCCCTCGCGGATTCTGACCAGATGGTATGCGTTCCGCAGGTCCAACTTGGTGAAGACTCGAGCCTGCTGGAGCAGCTCGAAAGCGGAGGAAATGAGTGGAAGCGGGTACCGGTTCTTCCGGTTTATGGTGATGTCGTTCAATGTGCTATAGTTTATGCACGGCCGAAGCGAGCCATCCTTTTTTCCCACGAAAAAGAAACCTGCTCCAGCCAGCGATTAGGACGGGTGGATGATGCTGGCTCCCAGCGAGGCTTCTATGTAAATCCTCCATGGCCTTCCTCTCGGGACCAGAGATGGCTTACAGTCTAGCCTTGGGAATGTGAGCTCCCGGCAAGAGGTCTATTGCGCAGTCCCAAGGCCGATGAGGCGGGACAGACATGGCTTTGGTCTTGTTGAAAACCTCCCTCAAGTCGTGGTAGCATGGTGGGACTCTCGATAGGTCGGGATAGTCACTAAGAGCCGGTGCAGGATCCGGGTTAGACTTCTTTTCCGGGGATCTGTGAGCAGAAGGGGATAAGCAAGACAGGACAAACTACAGGTAGGGTCCCAGCTCCTAATCTTCCCCGTTTCCCAGATTATGTAAGGGTTGTGAGCTTTCAACCACGGAAACCCTAATATTAGTGGATGATGCGTACAGCTAAAAAGGTGAAAGGAAATGGGTTCAGTGTGGGTTTCGCCAATAGTCATGGTGAATGTGGGTGACCCTGCTTAAAAGCTTGTTATCCAAAGATCAGGCGGAGACGGGCTGAGAGAGGGGTTCCGACTTGATTTTAAATTTTTTGGCCAAAGAACAATCCATTAAACTCGCGTCAGCCCCTAAGTCAATGAATGCCTGCATGGGAATAGCTTTATCTTTAATTAATAGCGTGACAGTAGTCAGTGTGCGAGGGGGAGAATGTGTGGATTTATTTTGGCTTACCAGCACGCTCCTTGAGCCCGGAGAGCCAGATCTTTTGGCTGGGCATGAATCGACGCGATGACCAGCTTGTTCACAATAAAAGCACGCTCCCTCTCTCAAATGGCGTCAGCGCTCTTCCGGGTTCAACTTGGCACGTCCCAACTGCATGGGCTCCTCCTGACTGGGAGGGCGCTCGCTCAGCGTTGGGGGGTGAAGAAACCGAAGACCCACGACGAAGCTCCCGACCGGATCATTCTTGAAGTGTAAATCGCATTGAACTAGAAATGAGTGGCACTTCCCAGATTCTTCTGAATACTTCTCAGGCAGGGCTAGGTGAACGGGTCGAGGCAGGTGGGTTACTGGTGGCGAGGTTGAGGCTGACGGTGGGGACGCCGGCGTGGTTTTCGGAGGTGAAGCCAGTTGTTCCAAGTGCGTGGAAATTTGCCGCAGCTGTGCGCTCAGCTGATTCACCTGCGCCCACACGTCCTGTTGGAACCGGTCCTGGCGATCCACTCCAGTGGCTATAGTGTTAAGCTGGGTTTCATGAGCTTCAATTTTTTGCTCCTGAGAGGTCAGCACATGACTGACCGGGTCTCTGTCCGCTGGGTCCATGTCGGGCCAGATCGTAATGTTACGCAGGCACCAAAGAAAGACAGACCCAAATGCAGGACAGACAAGACAGAGTAGTTCTAGAAGTAGAGTAGTTCTCCTTTTAGTAATAATTCTGACAGGCAGACTTGATCCAAGATGCCGTTCCTTTTGACGACAGGCTAGATCGCAGAATGTTCGGTAAGATATGCTTGCTCTCTGTGACGGCACAAGACGATCTGGCAACGGGACGGGGGAAACGCGGGCCTTTTATCCACGAGAGGCAATGGGGAACAGGTGGAATTAATCAGGGTGGAGCAGGCAATCACAGCACACACAAAGGGGGAGTCAGGTGACCTGGAACAAGAGGAGAGCCAGAACAGATCACAAGACAGGCATAACCCTAACAATTCGGACGGGACATCACAATCAGCATAATAGATGGTGAGTTGCTTGACCTTTATTAAAATAAAATAAAATCTCAAATTTTAGTGTACTATTGTATTTTCATATTATAGAGCCACAGTTATGGTACACTACCTGACCAATTTAATTTTAATATGTGCATTATATTTAGGTCAGATGGAAACTGAACTGATTGATACCTAAGATGTGGATAATCTTCTCTGAATGACTTTGAATGAAAGGGTCTGTGGTTAATTAATAATCCAACTTGTAAAATCTGTCATTATCATTGTTTAGTTCAGTATGGTGTCCCATTCCACTTCTAGGAATGATGTGGAGCATTACACTGTAGCTTCTGAGTCTGGAGATACGTGAGAACCAAACGCAGCCTTACATGTATAGGACTGAGGAACATCTACAGGACCATCATCATTAACAGTTCCTTCCATTGCGGTACAATACCAACACTGGTTTGCTCTCAATCTCAATGACAATTTTTTCATTATTCTGTAAATATTATATTTTTTACATTACATTGTCACTTTTTGCATTTTTGCACATATACCTTACAGTTTATTTCTTCACATTATATTTATCCTTATTTGCCTTAAATTTTGTACGTCTTATTTGCCTCAAATTTTGTATAAGCCTAACCTAAGTGTTTGCCTGTAGTGAGTGAAGTTAAACTGGAGTCAAATTCCTTGTTTGTGTACACAAACAGCCAATAAAACTGATTCTGATTCAAAAAACCTATGTAGTCCCTGTTTATCATGGCAATATAGCTGCTGGTAATGTTTCACAATGTTTCTATAGAACTTTTTCCTATAGAATAAGTTCCTATAAAACACTTTTTTATAGAACAATTTTCTGTAGAACTTCTATAGAACAAGGTCCTAAGGTAGAAGTTCTGTAGAACCTTATGACCTTGTTCTATAGAAGTTCTATAGAAAATTGTTCTATAGAACGTTCTCCTACTGAACAATTTCTTATAGAACAATTTTCTATAGAACTTCTATAGAACAAGGTCCTAAGGTTCTATAGAAGTTCTATAGAACTTCAATAGAACATTTTTTGCAAGGCTACCGCGGCGACCTCCATCCCAGTTATGGGCAGACTCTCTCATGAACACCCAGGGTCTTTCTCCTCCATGAAGGGCATGTTGGTGGGATTGAGGAGGTCCTCGAAGTATTCCTTCCACCTCCCGACAACATTCCATGTTCCAAGAGCCAGAGTCAGTAGCCGAGGATTGGTACAACAATACCCACGCCTTCGGCTACCACCCAGCCCACCTAGAACCCATGTCTTCTTTTTGGGATCGGCACGGTCGAGCTCCATGGGCAGAAGCCTGACCACCAGATGGTCACCTTCGAGCCCCTCCCCCAGACCTGGCTCCAAGGGGGGCCCCCGGTAACCCATGTCCTTGAAATAATAGTCTTCTCATAGTCTGGACCTTCACCTAGGACCTGTTTGCCTTGGGTGACCCTATCAGGGACAAAATGCCCCCGACAGCATAGCTCTCAGGATCATTAGAACATGCAAACCTTTCTCCCATCATAAGGTGGTGATTTAATTAAATTCAGTTTTATTTGTATAGCGACATTGTCGCAAAGCAGTTTTTCATAGTAAAAAAAAAGAATGATAAAAAATTTAAACATTTCTCCACAAACTCTACACATCCCCAATGAGCAAACCCATGGTGACGGTGGCAAGGAAGAACTCCATCAGTTGACACAAGGAAGAAACCTTGAGAGGAACCAGACTCAAAGGGGAAACCCATCCTCATTTGGGTGAAACAAGATAAAAATACAAACCATGTAGCAGGAACATCACTATAGTTTAACATGGAGTCTAGTTGGTTATCTTATAACTGTAATGGTAATTGTAGTCCTAAATCATCTTAATAAAACAGTTTATATCACCAGCAGTGAAAAGTCATCTTCACAGTTACTAAGTGTATATTTAGACCCATGTGGTTCCTCATTAGCAGAATTGGGGGGCTGGAGAACACCAACCAGCAGTGGCACATCAGGACAGATCACAGGATTCAGAAGGCAGAAGGATCAGGATCACTGATAGGATCACCCTCAGCAAAAACACACACACACAGAGAGAGAGAGAGAGAGAGAGAGAGAGAGAGAGAGGTTGTTAGGTATGCTCATAACAGTGTAATGTTTAAAAAAGAGAGTTGTAGTAGTGCTGAGTGCTGCAAGCAGTAGTATTTATTATTTAAGGTATCACTAAGTAGCCTGCAGCTTTTAATCTAAGTGGGCGTTGTGGAACACCAAACGTAACATTTGGACATACAGAGAAATCACCATTTACATCTGCAAACTGATAACAGTCAGTTAAATAAGATCTAAAATAGGAAAGGGCGGTTTCCTTAACTCCAACAACATTTTCTAATCTGTCAAGGAGAATTGTATGCTCAATAGTGTCAAAGGCTGCACTAAGGTCAAGTAACACAAGCAGGGAGAGACATCCTTGGTCAGAGGCCACCAGTAGGTCATTTACCACCTTAACAAGTGCTGTCTCTGTGCTGTGATGAGGCCTAAATTCTGACATACATTTCATAAATTTTTTTCCTACATAGATATGAACATAACTGCTGTGCTACAGGTTTTTTTAAGATCTTGAAGATAAAAAAACAGGTTTGTTATTTGTCTATAGCTGACAGGGGTCGAGGTCAGGTTATTTTAATCAAAGGTTTGATAAATGCTCGTTTAAACTATTAGGTGCTTAGGAAATAATTAATTACATTTAATAAAGGTTTGACCACTTCTGGAAGTATCTGTTTAAAGAAATATGTAGGTACTTGATCTAGCACACAGGTTGATAATTTTGATTTGAATTTGAAGGAAATTAACGAGATTTGCTCTGTCTCTTGAAGGGGCCAGTTGCTAATCTGATAGTGGTATTTATATTATTTACTGAATTAGTTACTGAAATGTCTGACTAAGGTTAGGGAATTAACTTTTTACCTGATATTTTCAATTTTAATGTTGAAAAAGTTCATAAACTCTTTTACAATTACCTAGGACTTACAGTTGTGGTATAATGGATACATAATGGATAACTTCACATGAGACTTCCAAAACCCCTCCCACACAAACAGACCACTTTTCACATTCACTACCCGCTGCTGATCCTTCTTTGGTTGTTACAATTTAACATTATGCTCTCTTAAGTATAACAAAACTGTCTTTATTAACTACAGCCACAATAACTGTTCTATAAACGAAAGAAAAATAAGTAAATAAATAAATAGCAGTAATAAAAACAATAAATAAATAAATAGACTTAGGAAATAATTGTAAACAGAATTGATACATACAGACAAAAAAACAGGAGGTAGAATGGTAAAAAGCAACAAATGTAATGAAGTAAACAAATAATTACATTAAACAGATAATTGATAGATTAAACTCTAGATTAGACAGATAATTGATAAATTAAACTCTATCAATATACCTACATATACAAATACCCAAATACCTACAAATATACTTTTATACACGATCAATTTATTATTTATTATACAATCATAGCTAGATTTTGTAAGCAAAATATTCTAAGAAGAAAAAGATAAAGCATAGGTACGCCAACCTCCGCATGAGAACTCAGAACTTGTGTCTCTCCCATATATAAGCCCTTTCAGGCACCCTTTAAGAAATTAATGTATTTGCTCCACTTTTCTTCATATATATATATATCCAGTCTACCCAATTGCCCATATGACATTTTTTAAAACCCTGCAACTCGTGCCATCTCTGCAACCCATTCTTGCAAAGAGGGTACCCCCTCTGTCTTCCAACCCCAAATAAGTATCTATTTACCAATCATAATACTGGTCTGGAAATTTTTAGATGTTTTTCCTGTCCTGTCAAAGCTGAATGATCACCCAGAACAAATAATCTAGGGCTAATTGGAATTTGTGTTTATGTAAATCATAAATATTGACCAAGAATTGTTGTACTTAGTACAGGACCAAAATCTATGAAATGCTCTGTTCCATTCTGTAATACTTCAATTCAATTCAGTTTATTTGTATAGTGCTTTTTTCAATTGACATTGTCGCAAAGCAGCTTTACATAGTAAAAGGAATTTAAAAAGGAATATAAACATTTTTCCACAACCCCTACACATCCCTGAAATAAATTATGTTCCTCAGATTTGCATCTCAAACAGTTTGATATGGGTAATAATCCCACTGTTAAGTCTGTTAAAAAATATTCAATTCAATTCAATTCAGTTTTATTTGTATAGCGCTTTTTTACAATTGACATTGTCACAAAGCAGCTTTACATA
>JBCNYH010196156.1:0-21698 GCA_039654325.1 Tandanus tandanus | reverse complement strand
ATACACACACACACACACACACACACAAACACACGCACACACACACACACACACACACACACTACTGCTCCCGAGGGTATACAGAAATAGAGCCATAAATTAACCACGAGTGTAGCATAATCATATTCCTTTCTAGCTTTGCCTGACTCCTTTTCTGCCAAGGCATGTTTTAAAGTTTAAAACAACTTTTATTGTATATCATATTAGCAAAACGCATGAAAATTATAATCAGGTAATAGTTTACCATGAAACATTTAAACAAGTAGTTAAAAAGAAATTAAAAAGACAGCATGCAAAAAAGAGAGCATATAAAGACTAACATTACTTAATAGCTGTTAGTCGTACAGTGTGGAAGGAGTGGGGCTTTGTAGCTAAAGGAATTACAGTACAAGCTCTTACAATACAAGGTCAAGGAGTTACCAAAGAGGGGTGATACCTACCACCACAGGTTCTCATGCAGTAACACTCACACTGCAAAACAAAGTGCAAAAAGTGTTGAGTGAAAGTTTGTGCAGCAACCAAACAAGAGTGGGCTAAAGTGTGGGTGCACTGAACCAGCAAGTACAGACAGACACCATTCTGACTCATCAGGGCCCTGAGCCCTGGAACAATGGCTTATCCTAACAATCAGTTCCTAAAAATATAAATTGTCTGACCATTCTGCGTAGTAGAAATGATCATTTAAAGCCTTTGGTAGATGCCCTTATCAAAAGTGACTTACATTTGTAATGTAAGTAAAAAGTTTGCATTTTGTGAGGCAAACTTTTTTTCTTTCAAAACATAGAAGAAGAAACACCGGTACACAATCTAAAACAAACAAAAATACAGGCAGGTAACTACAAAACCCATGTAATAAAATGAGAAAAAAGATTGGATGTTGCAGAGACATGTCAACCAAGATAGTCCTACAACATCCAGAGCCTTGAGGTATTCAGGGGCGGATCTCGTACACTCCCGGAGCCCGGCCACTGAGGAGCTTTTTAACTGCCGCGGAGACCTCTGCCCCAATGATGGGCAGACCGCATTCCGAACCTCCAGGCTCTTCCTCTTCCACAGAGGGCATGTTGGTGGGATTAAGGAGGTCCTCGAAGTATTCCTTCCACCTCCCAACAACATCCCCAGTCGACGTGAGCAGCTCCCCACTTTCACTGTTAACAGTGTTTGTGGAGTACTGCTTTCCCCTCCTGAGGCATCGGATGGTGGTCCAGAACCTCTTTGAGACCAAACGTCTTTTTCCAGGCTCTCCCCGAACTCCCAAACCTGAGATTTTGCATCAGCGACAGCCCAGGTTGCAGCACGTTTGGCCTGTCGGTAACTGTTCGATGCCTCGGGAGTCCTACAGGCCTAAAGGACCCAATAGGCCTCCTTCTTCGGCTTGATGGCCACCCTCACCACAGGTGTCTACCACCTGGTTCAGGGGTTGCCCCCCCATCAGGCACCGATGACCATCTTGCCACAGCTTTGGGCTGCTGCCTCAATAATGGAGACATGGAACTTGGCCCATTCGGACTCTATGTTCTTGGCCTCCATTGTGATGTGGTTGTAGCTTTGCCGGAGGTGGGAGTTGAAGGCCCTTCTGACAGGAGACTCTTCCAAATGTTCCCTGGAGATCCTAACTACCCCCTTGGGTCTCCCAGGTCCGGAGGGCGGCCTCCCCCACCATCGGAGGCAGCTCACAACCAGGTGGTGATTGGTTGACAGCTCAGCTCCTCTCTTCACCCGAGTGTCCAGAACATGCTGCCGCAAATCCAATCACACAACTACAAAGTTGATCATTGAACTGCGGCCCAGGGTGTCCTGGTGCCAAGTGCACTTATCGACACCCTTATGTTCGAACATGGTGTTCGTGTTTGACAAACCATGATGAGCACAGAAGTCCAACAACGAAACACCATTCGGGTTCAAATCGGAGAGGCCATACCTACCAATTACACCCATCCAGGTCACACTGGCATTGCCCACATGGGCATTGAGGTCTCCCAGGATGACACGGAAGTCCCCAGGGGGACCACCTTTTAGCACTACCCCAAGGAACAAAAAGGGTGGATATTCTGAACTGTCATTTGTTACATAAGCACAAACAACAGTCAGAACCCGTCCCCCCACCTGGAGGTGGAGGGAGGCTACCCTTTCGTCAACCGGGGAGAACCCCAACATGTGTGCACCGAGATGCGGGCAACAAGGATGCCCACACCAGGATGCCCATTTACCAGTCAATTTACATTTCTACCCTCACCTATGGTCACGGGCTTTGGGTAGTGATCGAAATAACAAGATCGCGAATACAAGCAGCTGAGATGAGCTTCCTTTGCAGGGTGTCAGGACTCTCCCATAGAGATAGGGTGAGAAGTTCTGTCATCTGGGAGGAGCTCAGAGTAGAACCGCTGCTCCTCTGCGTTGAGAGCAGCCAGTTAGCAGCCAGTTGAGGTGGCTCGGGCATCTGATTAGAATGCCTCCTGAACGCCTTCCTGGTGTCGTGTTCCGGGCATGTCCAACTGGGAAGAGACCCTGGGCTTGACCCAGAACACGCTGGAGGAAGTATGTTTCTCGGCCATTCTACCTGCCCCGTGCACTCACAGCGGTCATCGCCACGGTCGTCTACATCCCACCCCAGGTGGACACAGGCACAGCTCTGGCTTCACTACATGATGTGCTCAGTGACTGTCAGCAGAAACATCCGGACGCTACTCTCATTGTGATGGGGGACTTCTACAGGACTCAGCTCAGGCAGGTCATGCCCAACCTTTACCAACACGTGACCTGCCCAACACAAGGGAAGAGCACACTAGATCACTGCTACACTCAGTTCAAGCAGGGGTACAAGGCTGCGCTGCAGCCTAGCTTGGGGAAGAGTGACCACGAGACCATCTTTCTTATCCTGAAATATAAACAAAAGCTCACCCAGGAACTTCTGGCAACAAAGGAAGTGAAGTGCTGGTCTGCCCAATCAGAAGCCGAGCTGCAGGACTAGGACGTGTTCCTTAGCAGCTCAGCTGACGTCAGTTTGCAGATGTAGCCATTAGCTCCATTAGCACATTAGCAGACCAGATCATTCCTTCTGTCACCATCAGGACCTTTCCCAACCAGAAACCGTGGGTTGACCGGTCTGTCCGTGAGGCAGTGTATGCCCATACAGCAGCCTACAGTGAGGGATTGAGAAGCGGCGACATGAGTCAGTATAAGGAGACATCCTATGCAGTGCGGCGCACCATGAGGGAGGCCAAGTGTTGGTATCGGGAGCGGGTCCTGCCACTTATGGCACGGTCTGCGCACCATCACGGACTACAGGGATAAAACCATTGCCCCTCTGAGAGCCGACCCTGCGCTTGCTGACCAGCTAAACGTTCGAGGCCAGCACCGCCAATGTTAGCATTACTGCTAGCGACAGTCTGCTAACGGGGGGTGACGACATCAACAAAGCAGCAGCAGGGACCATGTCGGCATGTAAGGTACATTTACATTTACATTTACATGGGAGTGTTAATGGTTAGAAGTGTAGATGGGTGCTGGACTTTCAGGACAGGCCCCAATTGGTTAGGTTGGGCCGTTGGGTGTCCAGCACCATCACCCTCAGCACTGGAGTTCCACAAGGGTGTGTTTGTGGAGCCCCCTGCTGTACACTCTCTACACCTCCGACTGCGTGTCCACTCATAGCTCCAACTCCATCATCAAGTTTGCTGATGACACAGTAGTGCTCGGCCTCATCTCCAACAATGATGAGACGGCCTACCGGAAAGAGGCGGAAAACCTGGAAAGATGGTGCCAGGATAACCACCTCCAGCTGAACGTCAGCAAAACCGAGATGGTGGTGGACTTCAGCAGGATACAGCAGTGGTCCTACTCTCCTCTCTCCATCAGTGGTGCTCCAGTGGAGAAGGTGAACAGCATGAAGTACCTCGGGGCTCATCTCACTGACAGTCTTACCTAGTCCATCCATATTCACGCTCAGGTCACGAAGGCAAGACAGCGGCTGTACCACCTGAGGCAGCTGAGGAGGTTCAGGGTCTCTTCTGAGATCCTCAAAACCTATACAGCTGCGGTTGAGAGCATCATGACCGTGTGCATCAGAGTTTGGTTTGGCAACAGCACCGTACAAGTCCGTAAAGCCCTGCAGAGAGTGATCAAGGCAGCCGTGCGCTGCATTGGATCTGATCTGCCCTCACTGCAGGACATCTACACCAGGCGCTACCGGAGCAGAGCCATCAAGATCATCAGGGACATTTCCCACCACAGTAACTGTCTGTATCAGCTGATGAACTCAGACAAACGATTCCACAGTCTGACAACAAGTACTGAGAGTATAGTACTCAGGAGGAGCTTTTACCCGCAGAGTATAAGGCTCCTCAACCAAACCATGTCTCACCATCCATACTAACTCTGGACAATTTGCACTACAATGTCTCTCTCTCTCTATAGTGCACATCTTATTGTTTGCAATGCACATATAGTATATATGTATACATTTAGTATATATTTTTAGAATACTTAGTAAGTCTGAGGAGTGATTCAGAATAACATTTCACTGCAGGTTGTACATGTATAACTGTGCATGTGACAAACAAAATTCTTGAATCTTGAATCTGTCTATCACACTTTTTTCCAATCTTCCTCTGTCCAGTGTCTGCATACTGTTGCCCATCTTAATCTTTTTCTTTTACTGACTAGTCTTAAATGTGGCTTTTTCCTTGCAATTCCAGGAGTTGCCTTTTCACTGTTGAAGTTAAGACTGGTGTTCTACGGGTACTATTTAATGAAACTGCCAATTGAGGACCTCTCAGGCATCTGTTTCTCGAGCTAGAGACTCTGATATACTGATGTACTCTTGCTAAGTTGATGAACTCTGATGTACTTGTCCTCTTCCTCTAGCTCACTGGGGCCTCAGGCTTCTCTTTATATCCTGGTTATAGCTAGTCTGCACTGTTCTGTGATTGGGATAGTACACACTATTGTATGACATCTTCAAATTCTTCACCATTTCTTGTATGAAATAGCCTTAATTTCTCAGAACATACACTATATTGCCAAAAGTATTCACTCACCCATCCAAATAATTGAATTTAGGTGTTCCAATCACCTCTATGGCCACAGGTGTATAAATTCATAGGTGCATAGTGCGCAGTGCAAAGCATACTACCACTGGACTCTAGAGCAGTGAAGATGCATTCTCTGGAGTGACAAATTATGCTTCTCTATCTGCCAATCTGATGAATGAGTCTGGGTTTGGCAGTTGCCAAGAGAACGGTACTTGTCTGACTGCATTGTGCCAAGTGTAAAGTTTGCTGGAGGGGGAATTATGGTATGGGGTTGTTTTTCAGGAGCTGGGCTTGGCCCCTTAGTTTCAGTGAAAGGAACTCTGAATGCTTCAGCATACCAAGAGATTTTGGACAATTTCATGCTCCCAACTTTGTGGGAACAGTTTGGGAATGGTCCCTTCCTGTTCCAACATGGTGTGGAAGAACTTGACTGACCTGTGCAGAGTCCTGACCTCATCCCGACAGAACACCTTTGGGATGAATTAGAGCGGAGACTGCGAGCCAGGTCTTCTCGTCTAACATCAGTGTCTGACCTCACAAATGCGCTTCGGAAGAATGGTCAAAAATTCCCATAAACACACTCCTAAACCTTGTGGAAAGCTTGCCCAGAAGAGTGGGCTGACATCATATTAAACCCTATGGATTAAGAATGGGTTGTCACTTAAGTTCAGATGAGCGAATACGTTTGGCAATATAGTGTATATAGGCTTATGAATTTCAAAAGAAAGTTATTTTTCTGGCCATTTTGAGAAACGAATTTTAAAAGGCGTGTGTGTGTGTGTGTGTGTGTGTGTGTGTGTGTGTGTGTGTGTGTGTGTGTGTGTGTGTGTGTGTGTGTGTGTGATGTGTGTGTGCACTTTCCTTTCAAAAACAAGGACATTCATCGTTTATTTTCTGAACCACTTAGTCCTAATTCGGGTCGCGGGGAGGCTCGCCAGGCCATCGCAGGGCAGGAACACGCACGTGAGCAGTCATGTATAAAATAACCCAACGTATGTATAGAAAAAAAATAGAACAGAGCCTTGTGGAACACCAAACCTAACATTAGAACATACAGAGAACAGTCAGTTAAATAAAAGAGGGCAGGGTACACCCTGGACAGCTCATCAGGCCATCGCAGGACAGAAACACGCTGACAGCAACTCAATGGCCTACTCTTTACGAAAGTCAGCAACGGTTCTTTTACATGCCTCTCTCCACAGACAGTGAGAGACATGGCTGGACTTTGATAACCCAGTTAGCTGCACTGGGGGGACAGCAGTGACAACCTGGTGATAGTGGGGCTTCAATCCCCGACCTTGGGATCAGTAATCCAGCACCCTATCACCGGGACACCACTGCCCTAAAAAACAAGGACATTTCATAAAAAAAAAATCCTTAATCCTTAACCGCTTAATCCTAATTAGGGTCGCGGGGAGACTGGCGCCCATCATAGTCGACTCTGGGCGAGGGCAGAGTAAACCCTGGACAGCTCGCCAGGCCATTGCAGGGCAGAAACACACTGACGGCTTTGCAGCCTACTCTTGTCGAAAATCAGCAATGGTTCTTTTACATGCCTCTCACCACAGACAGTGAGAGACATGGCCAGCATTTGATAACCCAGTTAGCTGCACTGGGGGATATACAGTATATATATATATATATATATATATGTATATATATGTATATATATATGGTAGTGTGTATACAAATACATACATACAAATATATAACTACTTTTTTGTTGGAGTTAGTAAAATCAATTTTTCTAAATCAAACCTAGTATTCTGAGTTAATGACATTAAGTAATTGACAGACTCATTTGAAAAAACAAAAAATTCTTTTATTGAAAAAAATTGAGGTTTTTAATTGTATTTCACTACAAAAAAAACAAGTATTCAAGTATTATTCTTTGTGAATACAAATTAGTAACAGGTGAGCATTGTTTCCATCTAGAAGAGCCATGGAAGTGTCTATCAGTCATTGACTTAGAGCAACACAGAATCTCATGTGTCTTAATCTCACAAAAATATCACTTGCACAGAAATTACTGAAATGAAAGAAAGAATACCCTATGCCTCTTGCATATGCCATAAATTATGAACATCTCAAATTATATTTTCAGCCTGAATAAAGTTCCAAAGTTCTCAATTTATTTAGATAAATTAGACAGATAAAAAGATAAATCCCCTGATGAGTGGGCAACCACGAAACAGGCTTTTATTTTTTCCCACATACCATATATTTTGCTCTACTTCGATGTATTGAGCACTGTTCTACAGAAAATCGAGTCAGGATTTTTATATATATATATATATATATATATATATATATATATATGAAGAGCTCTTTTCCAAAATGCTATAAATCCATTTCTATTGTTTCAAGACTTTTCTACCCACTTCCCAGTATCTTGACAACACCTTTGTTCTTTGTATTAATACTTTATTTAAATTGGTTTTAACACTATCAACTAAAATAATTCAAATTTAGAATCTGTTGTTTACAACTAGCTTTTTTTAACAACTAGTTTTTTTCCCAAAATTCTATATATCCACATTTTTTGTCAAATCGCTATAAATTCTTTAAGCACAACTTAGAATACAAACAGCATGAAAAACACGTTTTAGACATGAACTACTCTAGGAATAGAACACTATTAAAAAGAATTAAAACAGGATTAAAAATCCACCAGCAATAAATTTCATGTCAAAGTTAGTTAGGCCGGGGTGTACAGTGTACCAGGGTACCAAATTCCTCATCACTATCTGCAATGTCTGAATCATTTACAACTTCCAACGTATTAATTTAAACCCTCCATAAAATTATTACTATTAGCAAATAAATAACCGTAATGAACTCCCCAAACTTCCACAATTAAATGTGACCCGCTGATTTGACATACTAAGATATTCATATATTCGGAAAGAGAATTTAATATGCTTTAAAATGATATAGGATATAGGTATAATACATGATTATAGCTTGAAAGTGACTGAGTTACATCACTTTGTTTGCTGCTTATCAGATAATGCTCCTGTTGAGAAAATAGCAATTACAGTTACAGAACCAGTTTCTGAATGTCCGCATTCAGCATCCATACACTAAATGAATCTAGCTCTTGACCAATCAGAACGATCTTCCTAGCATCCTCCTAGCAACATATGAGTTCTATTTACACTGAGTCATGTTTTAATGCTTCTCATTCTTTTTCCGTTATATGACTCAGAGAATCCTTCTGGAATAATCGCATTTTGATGACAACCAAATGCAGCAGTTTGATTCAGCCTCTGAACGGGGCGCTAAAGTATCACTAACTCGTCTTTTGAGAAAATGACGCTTCTTGCGTTTTGGAAAAGAGCTCTTCATATATATATATATACAGTTTTGGTTTTTTTTTTTTTTTCATTTTTTACCCTCATTTTCTCAACTAATTTTAGTAGTATACAATTCCCACCCGTCAGGCGTTGCCTTCCCTATCACATGACCACCACCAACCAGGGAGGGGCATGAGCATGCACATGCCTCCTCCATGAAATGTGGTGCTGCCACCCACCTCTTTATGAACTGGCGCGCATGCGTATTTGGAGGTGACCTAACGCACGTTTGTATAAATGAGCTCAAAGACGCCCATGATTGGCTGGGGATCACTGTGAGTGACAGGGAAGTGAGCATTTGCCATCCCTCCCTCCTGTGAGAGCTTGGCCAATTAGCTCCCATGGACTTCCGGTTGCGGATGGATGTGGCATCAACCTGGCTTTGAACCGGTGTTCTCCAGGTTGATAGTCGCGCACCTTGTTGATGCGCCACTTGAGAGCATAATGTTTGATTTTTTTAATGGTGATTGTGGAAAATACTAGTACATTATTACCACTGTTTGTTCCAGTGTTCTCTATTTTGGCTTACAGACTAATTCAGGCAGACAGTTTACTCAGTGTCCAGCTTTTTCTCTCTGAAACACACACAGAATTCAAAAAGGCTTCTTAATTAGCCAGATAAAATACAAACCATGTAGCAGAAACTTCACTATAGTTTAATTTTATGTCTAGTTGGTTATCTTATAACTGTAATGGTAATTGTAGTCCTAAATCATTTTAGTAAAGGAATTTATATCACAAACAAAGTAAAGTCATCACAGTTTTTGAGTGCATGAGTGAACAGGCCTCCAAGATCTTTTTCCTACGTTCATTAAAACAACATACATATTGTACACATCCAATGTAAACTCTTATACATCCACAGTCGCAGGTGTTACAGGCCACAGTTACAGCCACACTTACATCACAGGCCACAGTTACAGCCACACTTACATCACAGGCCACAGTTACAGCCACAGTTACAGACACAGTAACAGGCATTTCTGGAGGAAAGACAAAAACTGTGTGTGAAGGCAGTTTTTTCCCTTGTTTGTCAGTCCTGGTGTAGCGATGTACAGTAAGTTATTTCTCTTTATATTTGGGTCAAACACATTTCATGTGGTGTATAATTGGTATTTGCTACACGGGAACAATATCAAAAAGAAACATTTTATATTTATGGTTGTTTTGTAAATCTTTTAAATTATGATGGATACAGGTAAGCTCTGAGCACATGGAAAAAGGTTTTTTAAAAAAGTTTAAATTTACATATTTTACCATGGTGTGGCACAGTGGTGTAGTGGTTAGTACATCCGCCTCACAGCAAGAAGGACCTGGGTTCAAGTAACGGCTCAGGCGTTTCTGTGTGGAGATCACATGTTCTCCTAGTGCTTGCGTGGGTTTCTTCCAGGTACTCTGGTTTTCTCTCACAGTCCAAAGACATGCACATTAGGCTGCAATTAGCTGTTCCAAATTGCCCCAGGTGTGGATGTGAGTTTGAATGGTTGTGTTAGGTATATCAGATGCAATTAGGAGCTCTATGTGCATTCTGGACCCATGTTCTGCAGAAAACCTGTGTCCTGCCCGATCTGTCTGGGTGGGTGCTTCGTATTTTTGATAATTCATAAACCAGATCACATACTCAGTATAAATCAATGACCATCAAATTGGGTCTTTAAATGGCAGAAAAACCATGGTAGCTGAGATACGACCATGTAAAATTTTGGTTCAGGTTTGATGGTGAATTGCAGTGGGAAGTAGTTGACCCTGTGTCTTTATTTATTGACCCCAGGATTTATAAGTGAGTTCTGTAATGAATGTACAAAATTGCATTTGTTGCATAGCCTATACACTTGTTGGAAAAAGGGTGAGGCATTAATTATAAAAATAAAGGCATTTATTCAGATTAAGTTGAGTTTTCATTCGATATTAGTAATATTGTCTCACAGCTCTGATTTATAACAGCTAATTGTAGTGAAATCAATAGTTTAATAAAAATCAAACAGCAGTCATGGACAGGCTGTAACTTACACAGCTCTCCTTCCTCTACAGGAGCACAGTGCACTAGAGGATGGCTTCTGTTTCATTTTCCATGGTTCAGCTTATGAGTCATCAGTTGGTGATGTCACAAGAATTATCACAACCACTGAGATAAATACAGAGTGCAACACACAACAAGTTAGCATTCAGAATAGAGAGCATTTATAATCTAAAATTTACAAAACTTCAGATAAGGACTAAAAGTCAAAGTAAGAGAGAAAACAAATGGGTGAGTAAATAACCACATGGTTATTTTTAATGAATGTTAAAAATAAATCAAAATCTGTTACCTGAACACTGAACTATCCTGTCATTTTCCCCACATTCACTTCAGTTTAATTTTTAATTTCTAAAAAACTGAACACTGCAAAAATGACATCTTAGTGAGTAAAAACATCGGGTCATTTTGCTTCTTTTAAGAAATAAATAAGCCCCTCTATCGCCAAGTTGTCCCTGCTGTCCCCCCAGTGCAGATAACTGGGTTATCAAAGGCCAGCCATGTCTCTCACTGTCTGTGGTGAGAGGCATGTAAAAGAACTAATGCTGTCGTTCATAAAGAGTAGGCCATTGGATTAGCATGTTTCTGCCCTGCGGGGGGCCTGGTGAGCTGGGTGTACTCTTCCCTTGCCCGGAGTCGGCTGAGATGGGTGCCAGCCTTCCCGCGATCCTAATTACGATTAAGCAGTTCAGAAAATGAATGAATGAATGAATGAATAAGAAATTCTTGACGAAAATCAGCAATGGTTCTTTTACAGGCCACTCACCACAGACAGTGAGAGACATAGCCGGCATTTGATAACCCAGTTGCACTGGGGGGGGGACAGCAGTGACATCCTGTTGATAGTGGGGCTTGAACTCCGGACCTTGGGATCAGTAATCCAGCACCCTACCACCAGGCCACCACTGCCCCTAAATAAGAAATAAATACCTAAAATTAAAATTAAAAAAAAAAAAAAAAATACTATGTATATTCTGTTGAAAATACTGCTTTAAACAGACCAGTGACACATCACAAATTTTTCTATGTCATTCAAAAAGGAGGTTGCCCTAAAAAATGATTGCATGACCTGTGTCCAATGGCCCTTTCACGCGTTTACTGGGCTGGGGTCTTCCGTGGACAGCAAATAGGCAAACATATCGCCTACACACAAGAGTCTGTTCATCCATACGTGCACAAGTTGGAACTCTGTGATGATATTTTGCATGCCGGTATATAACCGCTGTAATGGTAAGGAATGTCTGACTGATGGTAACTTCTACTCCATCTTCCCCTCCAAACTGTTACTTGTTTCAAGCCATTAAAAATACACTTTTTTAATCAAACAAAATACAATTTTTTTTAACAATGTAAACAGAATTATATGTGCCATATGCTTCTCATTATTAAACTTCACATTATCTTATCACACCTCACACTCTTACACTTTCACACTTTACATTATCAAACTTCACATTATCACACATCGCACAGTATCATATCACACTTCACATTATCACACTTCACATTTGTTTGTTAGTAATAGTATTTTTTTTAATTTACAGTTATGATTAAAATCTGATTTTGTTCCTTTTTGTGTCCACTAGAAAGAAAAAAATCCACTGATGATTTACAGAAGAACAGAGACAAAATCCTTCAACTCAAACAGGAAAATCAACTCCTACATTTCCAACATGAGAATTTGAAGGAGGAGCTCAGTGTTAGGACATGCCCATTTTATTATATAATTGTTTGCCTTCAGCCAAATATATTGTAATTTTTTATGACCATCATCATCATCATCATCATCATTATTATTAGTATTATTATTATGTCAATTATTATTATTATAAGGAGACATGGGTTTGCCCTCCCATGGACCCACCACCTGTACGAGGGGCTATAGGGGTTGGGTGCATTGTAAGCTGGGTGGCAGCCGAAGGCATGGGTTCTGTCGGACCCATCCTCGGCTACTGACTCTGACTCTAGGGACATGGAAGGTCACCTCTGTGGCAGAGGAGCCTGAGCTGGTGTGGGAGGTTGAGGGATACCGACAAGATATAGTTGGACTCACCTCGACACATAGCTTCAACTCTGAAACCACCCATCTCAAGAGGGGCTGGACTTTATTCCATTACGGAGTTGCTTATGGGGAGAGGCAAGGGTGAGCATCCTTGTTGCCCCTCATCTCAGTGCCCATATGTTAGGGTTCTCCCCGGTTGATGAAGGGAAAGCCTCTCCCTGCCTTCATGTGGGGGTGAACAGGTCCTGACTGTAGTTTGTGCTTATGCACCAAATGACGGTTCAGGGTACCCACCCTTTTTGGGGGACTCCCTCGTTGTCCTGGGAGACTTCAACGCCCATGTGGGTAATGACAGTGTGACCTGAATGGGTGTGATTGGTAAGTACGGCCTCTCCGATCTTAACCCGAATGGTGTTTCATTGTTGGACTTCTGTGCTCATCACAGTTTGTCCATCACAAACAACATGATCAAACATAAGGATGTCCATAAGTGCACTTGGCACCAGGACACCCTAGGCCACATAGTTCAGTGATTGACTTTGTAGTCGTTTCATCGGACCTGCGGTCGGATGTTCTGGACACTTGGGTGAAGAGAGGAGCTGAGCTGTCAACCGATCACCACCTGGTGGTGAGCTGGCTCCAATGGTGGGGGATGCCACCCTCCAGACGTGGGAGACGCAAGTGTGTAGTTAGGGTCTCCTAGGAACGTTTGGCAGAGACTCCTGTCAGAAGGGCCTTAAACTTCCACCTCCGGCAGACCTACTACCACACCCCAAAGGAGACAGGGGACATGGAATCCGAATGGGCCATGTTCCGTGCCTCCATTATTGAGGCAGCAGCCCATAGCTGTGGCCGAAATGTCATCGGTGCCTGTCGGGGGGCAACCCATGAACCAGTTGGTGGACACCTGCGGTGAGGGGGGCCGTCAAGCTGTAGATGGAGGCCGATTGGTTCTTTTTGTCCTGTGGGACTCTTGAGGCAGCTGACAGGTATCGGCAGGCCAAACATTATGCAGCCCGGGCTCTCGCAGATGCAAAATCTCGGGCATGGGAGGACTTTGGTGAGGGCCTGGAAAGCGACTATTGGTTGGCCTCAAAAAGGTTCTGGACCACCATCCGACGATTCAGGAGAGGGAAGAAGTAATCCACAAACACTGTATACAGTGGAAGTGGGGAGCTGCTCAGTTCAAACGAGGATGTTATCAGGAGGTGGAAGCAATACTTTAATTACCTCCTTGATCCCACCAACACACCCTCCGTGGAGGAGGAAGACCCTGGTGGTTTGGGTGAGGGTCCACCCATCACTGGGGCTGAGGTCACCGAGGTAGTCAAAAAGCTCCTCGGTAGCCAGGCTCCAGGGGTGGAAGAGATCCGCCCAGAGTACCTAAAGGCTCTGGATGTTGTAGAACTGTCTGGGTTGACACATCTCTGCAACATCACATGATCATCGTGGGGCCATACCTCTGGATTGGCAAAACGGGGTGGTAGTTCCCCTTTTTAAAAAGTGGGTTCGGAGGGTGTGTTCCAACCATCGTGGAATCACTCCCCTCAGCATACCCGGAAAAGTCTATGCAGGTGTACTTGAAAGTAGAATCAGACTGCTAGTCGAACCACAGTTTTCAGGAGGAACCGTGTGGTTTTCGTCCCGGTCGCAGCACTCTCAACCAGCTCTACACACTCTACAGGATCCTGGAGGGGGCATGGGAGCTTGCTTTGTGGATTTAGATAAGGGTTTCAACCATGTCCCTCAGGCTATCTTGTGGGATATGCTCCAGAAATACAGTGTACTGGACCCATTGCTCTGGGCCGTTAGGTCTATGTACCACCGGAGCCAGAGCTTGGTCCACATTGGTAACAGCAGGTCGAATCTTTTTTCCGGTGAGGGTTGAAGTCCGCCAAGGCTGTCCTTTGTCACCAGTTCTGCTCATAATTTTTATGAACAGAATTTCTAGGCGTAGCCAAGGCAGGAATCTGGTTTGGCGGCCATAGGATCTCGTCTCTGCTTTTTGCGGATCACGTCCTTTTAGCTCCATCAAGCCGGGACCTCCAGCTCTCATTGGATCAATTCACAGCTGAGTACGAAGCGGCCAGGATGAGAATTAGCACCTCCAAGTCCAAGGCCATGGTTCTCAACCAGAAAAGGGTGGAATGCACCCTCTGGGTCTGGAATGTGGTCCTGCCCCAAATGGAAGAATTCAAGTACTGTATCTTGGGGCCTTGTTCGTGAGTGAGGGAAGAATGGAACGGAAAATCGACAGGTAGATTGGTGCACCCTCTGCTATAAAGTGGAGCTTATACTGGTCCATCATGGTGAAGAGGCTGCTGAGCCGAAAGGCAAAGCTCTTAATTTACCGGTTGATCTATGTTCCAACCCTTACCTTTGGTCACGAGCTTTGGGTAGTGACTGAAAGAACAAGATCACAAATACAAGCAGTTGAAATTAGCTTCCTGCGTAGGGTGGTGAGGCTCTCCCTCAGAGATAGTGTGAGAAGCTCAGCCATCCGGGAGGAGCTCGGAGTAGAACTGCTGCTCCTCCATGTTGAGAGGAGCCAGTTGAGGTGGCCCAGACAACTGATTAGAACGCCTCCCTGTTGTGGTGTTTCGGGCATGTCCAACCAGGAAGAGACCCCGGGATCAACCCAGAACACGCTGGAGGGACTATGTCTCCTGGCTGGTCTGGGAACGCCTCGGTGACCACCCGGAAGAGCTGGAGAAAGTGGCTGGGGAGAGGGACGTCTGGACCTCATTACTTGGGCTGCTGCCTCCACGACCCAACCCCCGATCAAGCGGAAGAAGATGACGATGATGATGATGATGATTATTATTTTTATAGTTTCGCTACACAGATTAATGCAGCCCAATCTGTTAACAGACTTACTGCTAAAATTGTACTGCCGTTCTCTCTTTCTCTCTCTCTCTCCCTTTGCTTAACCACACAATCACAACACACAAACCACACACTCAAGTAGCTTCACTACTCCTATAACACCTGGATCAGACACCGATTAATAGAGATATCTATAAGGATCTCTGATTTTAGGCGGTGCCTAAATCTTGATATTATTTTGATATTATCAAATCTGGGAATGTTAAGGTAACAAAATGTAAAACAATAACAAAAAAAGGATTTAGATAAATGTGCATCTTATACATTAGTTTTTCTAGTTGATGTGTTTTACCCACATCCATTCAATTCAGATCAGTGTGTTATTCATTATACAAATCAAAATGCAGTGAGGAAGCAGGTTTCACTGTAATAGTGGATTATGACCCTACAATGGGCATTAACCCTACAATGCAATAAATTAAATTTCCAATAAATAGAGGCTTAATCATTTCAAAAAATAAGGCTTAGAGGCTTTGTAAATACACCACATCTTTATCACATTTAAAAAATTATAAATTAGTATTATATATATATATATTTCATCGAATAAATGAAGCCCCTGACATAGTAATAGTTGTCTACTGCAAATGTGAACACTAAGCACTCCATTCTAAACCTTTTTCTTTTTTGTTCCATGGTTGGAATTTAGAAGGTTGCAAAATAGCGGGAGGCTTACAAGGTTCTGCAGATCAATATGATAAGATGAAGGAGATGCTGACTCAAAAACTTGAGTTACTGTAATCTTAGAGTGTATGTGTGTGTAAATGTACTTTCAGGCTTCATTGAATGATGCTGAGCAGAAAAACCAAAAGACTCTGGAGTCCATCGCTCAGCTTGAGGTACAGAAATCTGACCTGATGAACCAGGTGAAGACACTGAATGCAAGAGTGCAAGAGATGGAGGAACTACTCAATCAGAGCCTCAGGGAGTGTGACAAGCTAAAGAAGGTAAGCGGTTCTTTAAAAAAAAAAAAAAAAGGTGATAATGCTGTACATTGACTTGCATTTTATGCTATGTAAGCTAAGTTTTTTCTTTAAAGTGCGTGAAACAAAAAATTAAATGTTTCAATATACAGAGAAATTAGATGTTTCAATATTGTAAACAAGGTTGTGAGGATTACTTTTAATAGATAGTTTAATAGTTTAAATAGATTAGTAGATTAATTCTGTACCAAATAAAGACAAGAGTACAAAGTTATGTTGTCTGCATTGTGCCAAAATCCCTTTCTGGCAAAAGTCTTGCTGCCAACACCCAAAATAAGATTTTCTCCCTCTTTGAAATGGTAAAAATATGTTTGGACCTTTATAATCTAGAGTACAGAGAAGGTAAATCATGTACCTGTAAATCATGGTAAATGTAGACTTATTTCTGTATTTGTGTATTTTAGCTAACGTTAGCAGTTTCTTACCCTAAAATGTTTCTTTAAATTAGATGTGCCCTGTGTCCGATATCACTTCCTGCACTACATAGTGAGTTCGCCATTTTGTAGTGATGTCTGAATGTATAGTGAGAATTACAATACTCTATATAATGGATTCAATGTATTCCATTATACATTGTGAAAAGTATAATCAAGCAATGCATTGCTTTCTTCCTTAAGACAGGAGGGCGCTAGACAAAATTCAGAAATTCAGTGTGAAAACAAGTTCAGTGCATCACAAGACAAATAACCGCAGTGTAAGTTTAAGAGTGATTTTTACTTTAAACCTAAAAAGCATTAAACCAAAGTGTATGACACATTAGTATCTACTACATCGAACTAGCACGATCGGATTGGTACGCTATCTCAGGATCATAAATCAATATTCCAAGTGGATAATACTTCACTGATGCCAGATTCACACAGGAAGTGACCATGCGAAGTCAATGATCAGTAGCAGAATGACAGACGAGAGGCGAAATTTTCTCAAGCGACCCAAAGTGGGCTGGCTTGAAGTTTACCTGAGCTGAATTGTGAGCGATTCAAGCAATAACTGATCAAAGCTAAAAGATACTGCTGATTGACAGATGCTGCCAAACACTAAGCTCCCCAAAACATTTTGCTATTTGCTCCCATATACTGTGTTCTCCATGCGATTTCACATGCAGTTCATTGGCAAAGCAATTTGCATGTTGTTTCTCGATTTCTGTGTGAATGCAGCCTAAAAATTGCACACAAATACTTAAGGTTTGTGAACACTGAGGCTGAAATCCTAACAAAATTGACAAAATGCCATCCCTGAAAATACAAAAAATAAATAAAAAATACAAAAAATACACAAGGTGGCCTTTGTGGTTTAATGGTAAAAAAACAAACAAACAAACAAACAAAAAAAAACTTTATTCAAACTGTGAATGAGGTTTAGAAGTTACCAGTGTCAATAAACTGCTACTAGTGATACTAACACTCCTGTCCAAATTTAAATGTTTTAATTTTACTGTTTACTTTACTTTCTAACAGAAATACAAGATACAAAAAAAAGACTTGAACAAGTGTCTAAGGAAATGTTACCTTTATAAGAAGCCAGAATGAAGCTTAAAACTACCTTTGAGATTAACCAAACACCACCCGTTTTCCATCACAAGCAGTCCAAAATTCACCGAAGCCAATACAGCGCTAAACTAATTTTTTAAAGTGTTAAGCAAGTCTGGAGAACTTTGGCCAACAGACCATAAAAATCCACTGAGCAGTGAAGTTGCGGAATGCTTGTATAAAGCGGGTGAGCTGGTGGAGGTGACTCTCAACAGCCTGGACATCATCATTGTACATCATGAACCAGAGGACCAGATGCATTGTAAAAACTAGCAGAAAGTTCACAGAGGACTGTTTGAAATCAAGTAAAATTCCTGCAATTGGTGAAGAGCTTTTTGAAAGTGACAGAGTTAAACTCAGAACTGTTTTAGCAACAATCAACCACGGATGGCCAAATGGGGCAGATGCTCCCTTGGATGATACCTCGGACTGCAGGGCAAAGGCTAGCTTCAATGCCCTTTGGTTCTGAAAGTGTATTCAGGTTGTGAATTAAATATTTAGTGAACTTATACATCCAAGTAATGCTAAAGTTATTCATCAGGTCTAAAATTATTAGTTAGCTAAAGAACAGGAGTGATTTCTCTCCCCTTGACTCACAGCCTTGCCCTGTAAAGTCTGCAAAACATTCATGCATATAGATCTCATCTTAAGATAAGAGAGATAAGATAAGAGATCTTTATTGTCGATTGTTGCATGAACAATGAAAATCTCTGTTTAGCAGCAATTATAAAATCTTCCACTAATGTTTAAAAAATGTAAAAATGAATCAAATTAAATATTATCCTTTTTTTCCTAATGTGCCCATGCACCACAGGCTCAAGGAATGTCTCAGTGTTCTGTCTCGTGAGATATCCAATGACATCCACCTTGCCTTTGGTGCATAATTGTTAATTATACAGGGACATTCAAGTATAATGAAAAATAGTTATCAAGAGGACTATAGAAAATAAAAAGCCAAAATAGAGTGAGATATAACATATAAAAAATAACATTTACAATGCAGTGAAACAAATCAATACAAAGCCTCAAAGTTGATTTAACAAAAGGCAGCAGCAGTGTTTCTTATAGATGGTCCTCCAGTTGAGTTGACGTTATCACGTTTGAACTGTGACAGCATTAAGTAATTACTGGTGCTCATAAGTAGTGACTGAATGTGTTTTAACACATTAGTAATGAGCTTAGTATATAGTCCTCTGCATTTAAACTTAAAAAAAAAATAATAATAAATAATAATAAAAAATCCAGATTACCTAACACCAATACATGTAATCTGTTACTCCCAAAGCTTTACAATGTACTACAAACCAACAACCTAACAACTACTACCTCAAAAAATAATAATGACACAAGTAAATTCTTTTATATTTTGATTTAATAAATACAAGTCTCTGACTTGGTGAACGTGGTCCACTGCAAACATGAACAATAAGCACTCAATTTCTAATAAGCACAAAACTATCGAACGGCGTTTAGCAGATTGCAACTTTGAAAATCAGAATCAGAATTGTAACATATTTTGTTCCATGGCATTGATTTAGGAGTGTGAAATTGAGCGGGAGGCTCAAAAGATCCAGCACATCAAATACAATGAGATGAAGGAGATGTTGCCATGCACAGATGACTTACTAAAGGTAATCTGAGAGAGAGAGAGAGAGAGAGAGAGAGAGAGAGAGAGAGAGAGAGAGAGAGAGAGAGAGTGTGTGTGTGTGTGTGTGTGTGCATGAAGGTAAGCAAAGCCAATAAACCTTGTTTGGTAAAAATTTCAGGTGTCCCTGGCTGTTGCTAAGCAGAACGATCAGAAAACTCTGGAATCCTGGAATCTGATGGCAGGAAATATGCAATGCCTGTTGAATGAGCTGAACGGATTAACTGAAACAGCACAGAGGGCACTCCAACGGCATACCAGTTTGATAGTAGCTAGACCCAACCTTCTACATGACCAGAACATTGAAGTAGCACATGCATACACACTCATGCACACACCTCTTTTTGTAGTTATTTAATACATCCAAGTAATCAGTTTACATTTTATTATTATTATTATTATTAATTATATATTTTTTTGGCACATAACATTGAATACCCAGCAGTGCGGGCAACACAAGCCTTCCCTTGAAAACTCAGATTTTTCATGAAGAAACAGGCTCATTGTGGGACATATATTTCTTTCATACATTTTACTGAATAAACAAAGTCTCTGACTTGGTGAAAGTTGTCTACTGCAATTGTGAACATTAAGCACTCAATTCTAAACATCCTTTGTTACATGGCTGTGATTTAGGAGTTGGAAAATGAGCGAGAGGCTCACAAGGCCCTGCAGATCAAATATGAGATGGAGAAGCTGACCCAGAAAGATGATTTACTGAAGGTACACTTAGAATGTGTGCATTGTGTTTGTGTGTGGGTGTGTGCATGAATTCAAATAAAGAATTTAAACCTTGTTTGTTGAACTTTCAGGATTACCAGGTATTTGCTAAGCAGAAAGATGAGAAAACTCTGGAATCCTCCACTGAAATGGCAAGAGATATGTATGGCCTGCTGGGTGAGCTCAAATCATTGTCTAGAACAGTTCAAGGAGAACTTCATCGGAACAGAAGTTTGACAGAAGAAAGACACCATTGTACTACTGATGTAACACAGGGGTCATTCCATGTTATTTGCGACACAACTGACCAAAAATACAACTTATTTCCACAATAGGATTTGTGATAATTTGTAAAATATAGAAACTTAACCTTAAGAAACTAACCTTACTTTTGACATCTTCAAGTATTTAGCTTTATTTGTGAATATTATTAATGAAAAATGAGATTTTTGTGTCACAGACGGGACAATATAAATAATAATTAACCAGCCATGAAATCAGTGAGATCCTTGAATTATTATTAATGAAAACTACTTGTCTATATTATTTTTGTCCCATCTGTGACATAATGAGGGGAGTTATCCTAACTTCTCTTAGTAAAATAATTTCCTTTTTTTCTTTTTCACAAAAAACCTAATGTATAAGTTGAAACGAACAATAAAACCACATATACATCTTATAATTTCATTTATTATTTTTTGTCACAGATGGGACTAGAGTGACCATAATGCTTTGCTATGTAGCATGCATAGTACAATTTATATGGGCAGTTATACGGTTAACTCCAATTTTCATAATTCATTGCTCTCAAAAATTTAACATGAAACCTAAATTTACATAGAGTGTCTGAAAGATTCAAGTAACCTCAGATCATAAGACGGCCTGCAGGCTTATACAGTTGCCTCTGTGCATGATGTACTCATGACTCTAGCAAACTGAAGCCTTTTATTCTGATTATTATGGGATGTCAAATATATAATGGGCAAACCACTTATTGTTGATCTATAGGGGCCAGACATCCCACAATAAAGGAAATGTTGCAGTAAACAGATGTTTAATATTAGAAATACTTAAGTACATCTTTATCATATTTAAAAATTAAAATGATTAAAGGGTACCTGTGGTGAATTGGTATTACTAGCTATTTAAAACGTTCACTAGGCTGCCACACTTCAATTAAATTAAATTCAGTTTTATTTGTATAGCGCTTTTTACAATTGACATTCTCACAAAGCAGCTTTACATAGTAAAAGCAATTTAAGGAAGAATTTAAACATTTTTCTACAACCCCCTACACATCCCTAATGAGTAAGCCCGTGGCGACAGTGGCAAGGAAAAACTCCCTTAGTTGACACGAGGAAAAAACCTTGAGAGGAACCAGGCTCAAAAGGGAAACCCATCATTTGGGTGAAACCGTAAAATTACAAACCATATAAGAAAAACTTAATTTCAGTCCAACATGTAGTCCGGTTGGATATACCACAACTGTAAGTCCTAAATAATTGTAGCAAAAGAGTTTATATCACC
>JBCNYH010188007.1:0-21859 GCA_039654325.1 Tandanus tandanus | reverse complement strand
ACCAGGGGCATAATGCCCCCGACAACATAGGATCATTAGGACATGCAAACCCCTCCACTACGATAAGGTGGCGATTCAAGGAGGGGGGCCTCATATATAAAGATATCAAATCAGTCCATGGCATTAGGCACGTTTTTAAAACAAATGTGCAACCTCTCAAGAGAAGACTGAACACAAGGGGATACTCTGGGATACTCCCATCGGAAAATGCATTCTAACCTGGCAGAACATGGGCTACGTGTGAGGAAGGAGGATGTGCGCTTGGTGTTGAAGGATCTGGATCCCAGAGGAGTAATATTAAGGCAAGCAGGATGTCTCAGACAATGGAACTACTTTTCAAAAGGGCTGAACTTCATCTGGCACCTGGACTCATATGATAAACTGGTGTTATGGCATTTGCATCAATGGAAATATTGATGGTTATTTAGGGAGATAATCTGGCTTAATGCCTACACAAGTACAAGTAGTGACCCAAACTTAATTGGAGGGTGTTACATAGAAGCAGTGCAACGCTAAGGGAGCTGCCCTAGAGTTGTGAGAGGCAATCTTGGAACAGAAAATAGGTATGTGAGAGGCTTTCAGCATTTCTTCCTACCCACTCAGGCAGTACCCTTGACCCTTACTTGGAGGGAGCCCTCACTGGCAAATTATTGAATATTAGTAGGATTTCCTTCGCAGCCGATGCATGGAATTCTGGTTATCTTTGTTTGCAGACGTCAGAGACAATGGTTTTTTCGAAGATGGGTTTCTGGATAAAAGCCTCTTCCAGTTGTTTCACTGAAATGTTCCAAGTGGGATAATTTAATGAATGTACATGCATGTTTGTGAGTGAGAGCAGAGTAGAGAGTGGGAAGATAGGTAGAACAGGGGCAGAGAGATAAATAAGAGGGGGAGAGAAGGAAGGCAGAGTGAGAGAGACAGAAGAGGTGGAGAGAGGGAAGACAGAATGAGAGAGACAGAAGAGCGGGGAGAGACGGAAAGCAGAGTGAGAGAGAGACAGTAGAGGAGGGGAGAGAGGAAAAGCAGAGTGAAAGAGACAGAAGAGGTGGAGAGAGGCAAGGCAGAGTTAGAGAAAGAGACAGAAGAGGAGTGGAGAGAGGGAAGGTAGAGTGAGAGACACAGAAGGGGGAAAATGTATTCAATATAATTTATATATTCTTATTAATAGGATGAACTAGATGACACTGCAAAAGACTTGGAACTCACACACCATCAGGACATTGAAAATCATGACTCTCCCCAACGTGATATCCCCCATGTGATGTATGCTTTACCCAAACTCTATGGGACAAGGGAATGTGGGAAAGGAGTCTGTTGTCCCATAGAGTTTGGGTAAGGCATACATCACCGATAGATCCATAACAAGCTGTGAATTTGTATAAATTATGTACAAATTATGAGTTATTTAGTCATATCCTGGAGGCACCAGTATGTTGAACTGAAGAATGGAAGGAACTGTTGAATATAGGAAATATGCTGAAATATATTTCCTTGCTGTCAAATCCCATTTTGAAGATTCCCTTTCTCTTGTGAAAGATAACCATGCTGTAGGTGTATTATAATTGAAATATTTTTCATGTATGGCTCAAAATAAAATACCAGTGAACCTCAGCTGATTGCTCAGATGTTGCATTAGAGATAATAATTATAATCATTCTGTGCCTGTGTGAAATTCAAAACTTATGTACTTAAAAAAGTCAGTTTCTCATTTAGTCAACTGATGTAAAATTAATAACCACAGTCCCACTGCAGTGTCATGAGACTGTCAGATGATTGAATACTATTTTATTGAAATCTCTCCACACCAGTTTGAGCAGGTGATGGCAGATGTTTTAGAACTGGGTAATAAAAAATAATAATCTCTGTGAAAATTAACAGTATTTGTACTATTTTTAGAACCAAGTAAATCAAGTGAATGTAGATAACTGGAGATAACTGTGCATAAACAACCTGTTGCCAAATACTGTATTGTCAGTAAGGGGTGGAAAATAACAGAAGACTTATCTTTTAGTTAAATGTGAAAATGTTTTATTAATAATCATTTTATGTTCTTTCCAGTGTGAAATCCTGACCTGCAACCTGGGTAAATTTTAGATTTAATCACATCAGGGTTTTTTTTTTATTAATACCAATTAATAACTAAAATAATGGCATAAAAATATCACATTATCTATAGGTGACTTCATGGCAAAGTGGCCACATATTCTATTTCAAATAAAATGTGATAGCATCATGTTACATTGTAATACTCAGTTAATAAAACTGGAAGTGAACGTAATGCTGTAAATGTACTTTACAGCATGTACACACACCGTTGCATGTCTTGTTCCTTCACGATTTTTGGTCCTAAATGGTAAATGGTCCATTTCGTGGTCTTGGAAAAAGTTTTGGACCTGCTCAAAATTTGGTGCGAATTCAGAGTGGCTCGAACACGAGTGAACAGCTTCGGAAGCAGTTTGGCCCTTTTTGATGTTTTTGAACAAACACATTAAAAAAAACAAAATTAAATAAAACTCTGCATATTTCCTACATGCAACGTGCCTCTTGCCATCTCACACACGTATTATAAAAATATAATATATCTAATTATAAATGGTTGTTCCGGTGTCAGTGTACTTACTGCTCAAGCTGCTTTCACAACAGACAGAGGAACGCGCATCTCAGATCTGTTCCATTTGCGCTAGGATCTGATTCTTTGGGATGTTTTACAGGGGACATATGGGAAATATATATATAGGCTATGCAGTAATCTATTGCTGTATTTTTTATTTACTTTTCCTGGAATCTCTCCTCTGATATAATATGGGATTTTCCCTTATCAACGCCAGTCGGAAAGCTGATCTAGTCTGTTATGCGCGTCAAAATAAAAAAATAAATTCCCAGGTTTAATTAATAAAAACCTCTAACAGGTAATTATGCTCCGATCTGACATGGAATGAACGCATCGTGGAGGAAGGTGCAGGTTTTCCCATGCAGCTCTGTGCTCCACTTTGTATCTCTCACATACTGTCAGAGCCGGGACTATGACTATTGTTTGGCCACCAGATGGCGCCACTTGTTGACTCTTGTTTCTTGTGTATTTGTTCAATGGTAGTTATTCAGTCTTTGAGCGTTCTCTGTGAGAATTGCTTGTGTCTTCACCATGCTCTGTGTTTTGGTTAACTGAGAGCTTGTTTGTTTTTTTTTACTTATCTGCTGTCCTTCTGAACTTTTAAATCCTAACGTCCTTTTTGAAAAGAAAAGTATTTTTGTGTCCTCCTTTGCTTTTCTCCTGTGTTTTATTGCCTTTTTGAAGAAGACTTTGATTGAGCCTGTTTGTGTATTATTTTTTATTTTTTGTGTTTTTTTTCCCCCTTCTGAATAAACAACCTAAACTTCACCTTTGTGACAGCCTCTGCTTTTGGGCCTTCCATCTCGTGCCCATTGCACTCAGTAGAGTAACCGACTCCTGATCCAGAGACCTGGGTTCTAATTCTGGTCTACCCCTGACACACACGTCTGTACTTCAGCGTCAAGGCTGAAATAACGGCTGTCCCCTAAACCAAAGCTGGGCAGCTCATGCTGGAATACACAACTAATTCAACTGGACTCACTGGACTCGAGACAATCAAATGGAGTTCACATGTAAAATATACAGAGAAAAAGTGTAAAAAGTCATTAAGAAAGAAAGCACTTGGATTTGTTTTATTTACATTTAAAGGGCAGGTTCAGTAAAATACATGATACATGGCCAGTAGGGGTCATGGATCCTCAATGATAATCTATATTGAAGGTTTTCGATGAGTCCAAAAAAAGTTGCACTATTTTGTGGCTAGAGATAAAGGTTATCCTATGTTCAGGCAGTAAAGATTAGCATTACATGCAAATATTTGCATTATCCTCTTTTCTGGAAGGGAGGGTTAGCATCATGTGCTAATATTTGTGTTTTCCTCTGTTCAGGCAGGGAAGGATAGTATTATATGCTAATATTTGTTATCCTCTGTTCAGGCAGGAGAGGTTAACAACAGTTGATCTCTGTTAACAAGCATGCCCTCTGATCAGAGAAGTTTTAGTGTTTTGATTGTGTGGTAAAAAGGAATTCATAAAATGTTTAGGAAGAATGCTAGACTTATCCCCACAACTGAAAAAGGTGGTCTTGTGACTCCTTTGTGGTCAGATAGCATATTCAAATCACTGTTAGGAGTGGTCCAAAATCACTAACTGTGTGCAAAGGAAGGAAGAAACTATAAATGAATACACTGAAAGCTTTTGTCAGTCAGCTGTAAGTTACAGTGGAATAGTTGATAATCCTGAAAGTGTGCTAGATGACAAGGGACCCCTAGTCCGCATCTGGTCAGATGGTCTTGTAGCCAAATACAGAAAAGCATTGCCATTCCTATATCTAACTTGGTCTAAAATGACTCCCAGAAGTAACCTAGGCAGGTTAGCTACATGGGAAAAAGATGCTGTTGTTAAAGTGAGAGTAGCAGCAGCTAGCACAACAAACCAAGACAATAGATGGCCTAAAAGAGAAGGCAAATGCAACCACTGTGGAAAATTGGGACATTGGGAGAAATGTAGGAAAATGTAGGAAAAAGTTGCACGATAGTAGAAGAAATACTATGCATAATTTTGCTCCTTCTCAGCTCACCTACAACCCTGAAATAGGTCCTCCATTGTCAATTGAAACTTTAGGACAGCTTGCTCAGGCTCTTCTAAAACCATAAGAACAGGAAAAAAACTAATTGTTGGGTCTGTGAGTAGCTACCGTTCCCCTGTAATCCATCACACTGACAAAATAATCTTTGTGAAAGGTAGCATACAATAAAAAGTGATTTTTTTTTTGTTGTTGCTTGATACAGGTGCAATTCTAGGCATGGATCTACTGAGACAAGTACATCTAATTTTAGACATGTCTTCTGAATCTGCAATCTGAAGTTTCTAACAATAATGCAATCACTCCTGAGTATGCTTTCCTGCAGAATCATCCGCTTCTGACAGGTGTATTACCAGTCAAATTGACAGGAACTCCACCTCCTGTTACCAAACAATATTAGATCAGTAAAGAAGCTTTACAGGGAGTCAAACCTATTGTACAAAAATTGCTGAAGCGAGGAGTGCTAGTTAAAACCAACAGTCCATGTAACTCACCCATATAGCCCATCAAGAAGGCCAATGGGACATGGAGGCTCACCATAGACTAAATCACCCCCCTAGTAGCAGATCCATCTATTATTTGTAATGGCTTACCATTAGATTGTAAAGTTTTTTTTTTTCAGTAATCGATATGTCTAATGGATTCTCTTCTGTACCCTTGCACTCTGACAGACAGACATGGTTAGCTTTCCCAGGTGACTATGAGCAATACCAGTGGACATGGTTGCCACAGGGATTTCAAAATTCTCCTACCATATACCATCAGGCTGTCAGACGTGATTTGTGTGACCCAGAATGTCCAGTCAAACAGTCCACTATGATTTAATATGTTGAAGATATTTTGATTGCTTCAACAGATTACAAGGTACTTCAAACCAAATTGGCAGCATTGTTAGACTATTTGCATAAAAAAGAACACAAATGCAGCTTTCACAAAGCTCAAATTGCTAAAAACCAAGTCACGTTTCTGGGTCAAACAACTGGTACAGGACATAAATCCATTACACAGGACCGAGCCGCTTCAGTTAAAGCAATACCTCCGCCTACCACCATAAAAAAACTCCCCGATCATTTTTAGGAGGTGCAGGTTACTGTAGACCTTGGATCGAAGACTATGCCTCAATTGCTCATCATTGTCAAGCACCAGCATTAGGAATTGCATCTGATAGGCCCTTTGTGCTTAACGTTAATGAACACTTAGGCTTTATGTCTGCATGCCTAATGCAAGATCATGGGGGCAGTTTACGCCTAATTCATTACTATTCTGGTAAACTTGACATAGTCACTCAAGGTATGGGCCCATGTCTTAGAGCAGTGCAGGCAGTTCAGCTAGTGCTACAGGCTTAATCAGGAATGGTATTAGGACAGACTGTAAACGTAAGATGCCCTCATGCAGTGTCGGTACTAATGAATCAAGCAAAAGTCACTTCTGTCACCCTCTCTCATTGGGGAAATTGGTTAACAACCCTCGCAGCACCGAACATTGTTTTACAGCATGCATCAGTCACAAACCCATCCTCATGTATGATGTCTGCAATGACTGAAATTGTGTTAGAGGATGAAGGAGAAATGACTCACGACTGTGTTATGCTTACATACGCACCTACGAGTGAAGTAGCAGAGACTCCCATAGAGAATGCAGAATTGGACTTGTTTGTTGATGGATCAGCTCAAGTCTATTGGAGTTGTTAGTTGATGGTTCAGCTCCATTACTGAACTGGTAGCTTCAGGTCATCTTCCAGATTATTTTTCAGCTCAAGCTGCAGAAGTAGTAGCCTTAACTAGAGCATGCATGCTAGCTTCAGGATCAGTTGCAAATATCTACACTGATTCCAGGTATGCTTTTGGGGTAATTCATGATTTTGGTGTCATTTGGCAAAGTAGACAGTTTCTAACTTCTGCTGGATCCCCCATTAAGCATGATGGATTAGTGAAAGGTCTAATGTTTGCCATGAAACTTCCAAAGAAATTAGCTGTGATCAAAGTGAAAGCACATCTCACAGCTAATACTACGGAAGCTAAAGGTAATGCTCTTGCTGATGTAGCTGCTAAATGGGCTTGCCCCTATGCAACCATACAAGTGTGTTCAGGTAGTACAGCACAGAAGACAATTCTGCCTCCTGAATCAATCATTGATCTATACAAAAACGTCCCTCTATATGAAGCATCAATGCTGTCATATTTGGCTCAACAAATCCACAATTTGGGTCACAGTGGTCCAGCAATGATGAATCACAGGTTCTCAAATCAATGGTGGAATCCAAAATTCAGAAATGTAGCCGTCAAAACAGTCAAGAGATCACCAGCAGCAACACATACCCCAGCTCCACCAGGACCATTTCGTCACCTGCAAGTTGATTACATATTGCCTCCTTGTAAAGGAAAAACTGACGTTTTGTTAGTAATAAACAAATTCTTAAGATGGATATTAGCTTATCCGACAGGGCGTGCTACAGCTGCACATACTGCTAAATGTCTTGTCACTGATTTCATTCCCAGATGGGGATTACCAGGTTACATTGACTCAGATCAGCGGTACTGTGTAGTATGAGTGCATCACCTAATAGATCAGTGGGACTGAGCACTCATGAGATTATTACTGGACACCCAATACAGATGCCAGGTGTGATTGATCTTAGAAATGCTGATGTACACATTGCCTCAGATGCCCTGGTCACTTACTGTGAAAACCTTACAAAGACAGTACAAAGTTCCAGAGAGATAGAGTTGAGTCATTTTGGCAGACTCCACCAGAAAGTGGATACACAATCAACTCTGGTCAGTGGGTCATGATAAAGTCATTCAAAAACAAGCCATTAGAGTCTAAGTGGCATGGACGACATCAAGTGATGTTGATTACAGCAGCTGCAGTGTTGTGTCAGGGAAGGAAAACCTGGACTCATGTGTAACACTGTAAAGTTGTTCCCCCACCTACAGGGATTGGATGGGACACACAGACCAGTGGGGAGCCCAGAGAAGAACTGAATGCAACAGGCTTCGGGGACCAACCCTGTGGTGAAGACTCCCTTATAGGCCTTCCCCATCCACTAGTCCATCCTTACCTCAGTGTTCTTTATGTGTCACGGGAATTAAGAAATAGGGAAAGAAGGAACAACAATAGAAGACTCGGATTGAACAGAGGATACAACCCTAGTGTTTGCAGTCTTTTGCAACAGATACTGCTCAGTTGTTTTTTGTTTTCTTTCTTACTCTGTGCAGATACCACTTGATGGCTGTTTCGAGACCCATACACACTGACCTCCTCACCTGCGTATGAAGCCACAACCTCTAAAAAGACGACTAGACCCACTGCCGAGCCAACTGTCACAGAAGAAAAGTACACAATGCAGAGAATCATGTACAAGAACTTCATGCACAAGAACAGTCATCCATCAACATGATCAAGGTTGTCATACTAGTAATCATCGTGGACAATGCACAAGCTGTAGACTCCAGAAACAACATATTCTTAGAGCTGATGAATATGTCAAGAAATACCTTGAGGAAGATGGCTGCATTCCAAGACTCACTTGTGCACAAACATGGTGGTCAAGAACTCGCGGAGCATTAATCCTGTCTTATGGTATCATACGGGCACTTGATCAAGTCAGAAGCTTATCGAATACAGTACAGTAACTGGCCAATGGTACGGCTTTGTCCCTGTGTAACATCAATACTCTTGCTTTGCACAAGATAATGATCTTACAGAACAGAGTGGCCTTGGATTACATTCTTGCAACGCAAGAGGGAGCCTGCACCATTATTGGTGCTGCACCGGGTTAATGGACCCAACAGAGGACTTCAACAAAATCCAACAAGACATTCTTGATCTCTCAACAAAATTACACCAGATAACTGAAGATAATTCTTTATGGTTCGGAAACATGTTAGGGAAACCCTGGCTGTGGATCAAGGAAAGTTATTCTGCTGTTGTTTTTCCTACTGGTGTACTGTCTATACATCCACAGTATCATTTACATTTACAGCATTTGGCAGACACTCTTATCCAGAGCGACTTACAATTATAATTTTTATACAACAAAGCAACCGAGGGTTAATGGCCTTGCTAATGTGCCCAACAGTGGTGATAGTGGGGATTGAACCGCTGACCTTCAGATCAGTAACCCATCGCCTTAACCACTAGTATCAAGCCTTAACCATTAGTACCAAGTGTTTTTTTGTTTGTTTGTTTGTTTTTTTGCCTGTTTGCACCGTGGGTCCGAGAGGACTGTAATTTCATCTGTGCCGCATGTCATGCATGTCCGGCATATTTGACAATAAAGTTGACTTTGACTTTGACTTCAAGAAATTCAACAAATCACCCACACCCATCAAGAGGAAATGACAGCTCCAACCATAACAGACTATTACCTGTAAGAACTTCACAGACTCTAGCTACATGTTAGTTCATATGTTAGCATGCCTTTTGTCACTACAGAAAATCAACAACAGTACAAGTGGTATGTGCCTATAACAGTCAACAAGTTACAAGAATGAAGTGTCTAAATTTGTATTTTGTGAGAGTTATTAGAACTCTCAAAGGGGGAACTGTTGGATTACAAATTAATAAAATGTTAAATCTAGGTTCCAACGTAATAGTATATAAAACTGAAAGTTATGTATATTGGGTTTTACATTTTGAGGAGATCAAGTCTGGCAGCCCAGGTGTCTGAGACATTAACCTTTTGTCTGTATGTACTTCCTGACCATAAGTAAAATGTGAATGCTTATCTCAAGGCCAGGCTGTGTGTCTTTGTCTCTATGATAATGTGAAGGTCTGGGTGACACTGTCAGGAAATTGGTTTAGCGCCTATGCATTTGAATGACACTGTTATGCTGATGAGATCAAGGCTGGGAAGATTCTGTTACCGTTTTTCATAGCCAGTTCATTCTGTTATTCTGTTTTTCATAGCCGGTTACGACTTCTATATGACTGGCCTAAGCATCTAGCCAGCCGCTCCACAAAGCAGCCAGCCGATTTCATTGCAGCGGGCTGGCTCCCAGGTCTATTCTCTTAACATTATTGTTGAACACACACACACACATTTAGGTTATACCTTTTGATTTTGTGTACACTGAATATACACTGTATAATACCCCCACTTGGACATTACCTCACCTCATCAGGCCTGAGGAGAAAACAGGAATACACCACACAGGCTTGTGGTGAACAATGTTCTCTCTTTATTTTATGATTTTTTCAGGCTTTTTATACACATTTATTGGGGTAAGACAACACAGGATTGGTCAGTTTAAAGGAATCGCTACGTGTAGTTCACACATGATATGCAAGTTAGAGTGTGGCTCGTTACAATGCATTCGCTCTAAGCGCAAAATCTCTAATTTCTAAATGTGTGCCTTGGAGAAAAAAACAGGCTGGTATCTAGGCTGTTAACCCTTTCCCTTCATGTAGCAGATATGCTACGCTGGTTAATAGAGGGTTAATAATGGAAAACAATCCAAGAAAGGCAGACAATCATCTTCCTTTTATATTTATTTATTTATTTTTAATTCATTTTTTGGGGGGGGTGGGGGGTCGGGGGGACTTTTTGGCTGAGATGCAACAATCAGCGGTTGTTAATTTGTGATATGAAGAATGTAATCTGTCTGAATAAAAGTATTTATTCATTATTTGTGTTCTAGCCAAATGAGATTGTAAAGATTTTTTGATGCTGTAATAATGCAAACTTCCCTGGGACAAATCAAGAATCATCTTATTTTACTTCATGTCAGAACATAAAAACATAAGTAGGAAGCTGAAATATGGTGAACAAAGACTTTAACTTAAGACCTGAACTTTAACTTAGCACTCCATTTATAGTACTCAACTACATTCTAAATAAAACTACACTACTTTGCATAACATATAACTACATAATGCTACATTACTTTTTAAGCATTTGTAGTCACCCTAACATTAGCTATGGCCAGAGTAACATTAATGCGTTATTTTATAGCTTAGGTTATTCTTTGTCACAGGCCCAGTAACTTTAATTACTGAATTAATCCCACCCCCACACCTCATCTCTGCATGCACAAGACATCCTTTGTTCTTTTACCTTTTCTTTTTAAACTTTATTTATATATCCATAAAAAATACAGCCTATAATAGAAGAACAGGTCTGCAATCATCAAAACCAATAAGAAATGAACACACAACTAGGTTACAATGTAAAAAACAATAGGGCATAGTCATCACAATAATAAATAAATAAATAAATAAATAACAAAATGTAGAAAACAAAATAAATCAGTGTGCCAATAGAGTGATAACAACCAGCAATGGGAAGGCACAGTATGATCACCAAAATAAATTAACAAATAAATAAAAATAAAAACACACAGGACCCTGAAATACAAGTTTAAAACAATAATAACCTACATATTAAGTTGCAAATTTTCTTTGCAAATTTCCAATCTTTAACTTCAATTTTCAGTACCCCTCCTAGGATTGCCACCTTGTTGTGGTGGAGGGGTTTTCGTGTCCTAATTATCATGGGAGATATGTTGTAATGGGCATTATGCCCCTTTTAGGGTCACCCAAGGCAAACAGGTCCTAGGTGCAGGTCCAGACTAAGTGTGGTTCAGAAGACCCCTATGAGCAAAATGAGTGAAAGGACTCAGTTTCCCTTGCCCAGGGGGAGGGGCTCAAAAGCGAGCGACCAGGCACCTGTGGGAGGGGCTATAGGGTTGTGGCACAGTGTGAGCTGGGTGGCAGCCGAAGGCTTGGTTTCTGTCAGGCTGATCCTCGGCTACTCACTCACTTTGGGACATGGAATGTCACCTCTCTGGCAGGGAAGGTGCCTGAGCTTGTGAGCGAGGTTGAGAGATACCAAATAGGCGTAGTTGCGCTCAGCTCAACACATAGCTTGGGTTCTGGAGCCACCCATCTCGAGAGGGGCTGGAGCTTTCTAGAGTTGCTCATGGGGAGAGGCGGCGAGCCAGTGTGGGCATCCTTGTTGCCCCCTGTCTCAGTGCCCACATGTTGGGGTTCTTGGCAGTAGGACACCCTAGACTGCAGTTTGATGATCGACTTTGTAGTTCACCATGTTCTGGACACTCGGATGAAGAGAGGAGCTGAGCTGTCAACTGATCACCACCTGGTGGTGAGCTGGCTTCAATGATGGGGGAGGCCGCCCTCCAGACCTGGGAGACCCAAGTATGTAGTAAGGGTCTCCTGGGAACGTTTGGTGGAGTCTCCTGTCAGAAGGGCCTTCAGCTCTCACCTCCGGCAGAACTACTACCACATCCCAAAGGAGGCTGTGGACATAGAGTCCAAATGGGCCATGTTCTATGTCTCCATTATTGCAGTGGCAGCCCGGAGCTGTGGCTGGAAGGTCATCTGTGCCTGTTGTGGCGGCAACCCCTGAACCAGGTGGTAAACACCTCCGGTGAGGGGGGCCGTCAAACTGAAGAAGGAGGCCTATCTGGTCCTTTTGGCCTGTGGGACTGCTGAGGCAGCGGACAGGTACCGACAGGCCAAAAGTGCTGCAGCCCAGGCTGTCGCCGATGCAAAATCTCAGGTGTGGGAGGAGTTCAGTGAGAGCCTGGAAAGAGAATATCGGTTGGCCTCAAAAAGGTTCTGGACCACCATCCGATGCCTCAGGAGGGAAAAGCAGTACTCCACAAACACCTGTTTACAGTGGAATTGGGGAGCTGCTCACCTCGACTAGGGATGTTGTCGGGCGATGGAAGGAATACTTCAAGGACCCCCTCAATCCCACCAACACGCCCTCTGTGGAAGAGCCTGGGGGCTCAGGAGGGGGTCTGCCCATCACTGGGGTGGAGGTTGCCAAGGTAGTTAAAATGCTCCAGGTGTGAACGAGATCCGCCCTGAATACCTCAGGGCTCCGGATGTTGTAGGACAGTCTTGGTTGGCACGTTTCTACAACATTGTGTGGTCATCGGGGGCTGTACCGCTGGATTGGCAAACCGGGGTAGTAGTTCCCCTTTTTAAAAAAGGAGACGGAGAGAGTGTTCCAACTGTCGTGGAATCACACTCCTCAGCCTACCCAGGAAAGTCTATTCAGGAGTACTGGAGAGGAGGATTCAACTAATGGTCGAAGCTAGGATTCAGGAGGAACAATGTGGTTTTCATCCCGGCCGCAGCACTTTTGACTAGCTCTACACATTTTACAGGATCCAGGAAGAGCATGGAAGTTTGCCCAATCTGTTCACATGTGTCTTGTGGACTTGAAGAAGGTTTTAGACCGCGTCCCTTGTGCTATCTAGTGGGGTGTGCTATATGATGTACTGGACCCATTGCTATGGGCCATTCGGTCTCTGTATTGCCGGGGTCAGAGCTTGGTCCGCATCGGTAACAGCAGAGCGAATTCATTTCCAGTGAGGGTTGGACTCCGCCAAGGCTGCCCTATGTCACTGGTTTTGTTCATAATTTTAGGTATAGAATTTTGCATATAAAAGTTTCTAGGCGCAGCCTAGGCGTTGAGGGGTTCTGGTTTGGTGGTCATAGGATCTTGTCTCTGTTTTTTGCAGATGATGTTGTCCTTTTGGCATCAAGCCGGGAACTCCAGCTCTCGCTTGAGTGATTTGCAGCTGACCTCCAAGTCTGAGGCCACGGTTCTCAGCCGGAAAAGGGTGGAATGCACCCTGCGGGTATGGAATGAGGTCATGCCTCAAGTGGAGGAGTTCAAGTATCTCGGGGTCTTGTTCACGAGTGAGGGAAGGATGGAACAGGAGACCATCGCAAGCTTTGGGTAGTGACCGAAATAAGATTGCAGATACAAGCGGCTGAAATGAGCTTCCTTTGCAGGACGGCGGGGCTCTCTCTCAGAGATAGGGTGAGAAGCTTGGTCATCCGGTAGAAGCTTGGAGTAGAACTGCTACCAGTTGAGGTGGCTCGGGCATCTGATTAGAATGCCTCCCAAACAGCTCCCTGGTGTGGTGTTTCGGGAAGGTCCAACTGGGAAGAGGCCCCAGGGACGACCCAGAACACGCTGGAGTCTCTCGGCTGATCTGGGAATGCCTCGGTGTCCCCCTGGAAGAGCTGGAGGAAGTGGCTGGGAAGAGGGACCTCTGGACCTCACTGCTTAGGCTGCTGCCCCTGTGAACCAACCCCGGATTAAGCAAGAGATGATGACTGACTGACTAATTTTTAGTAGTGATAAATACTATAATTTGAAATGATTGATAAAACAAGGAAATCAGGGTTTAGAGCCCTTCCAGTTGATACGATGCTTAGCTACTGTAAGAGTATAACTATATTTATTATATCGGACCCAAACAGGTTTAAATTTTCCATAAAAAATAAGATGTGAGTAACATTCCATGCTGATAAATCGTTTAATTCAAGAGATAACCAATTTTTAATCTTCAGGAAAAAAATTTGAGAGATAGGACAAGAAACAAACAAGTGTTTCAAGGATTCATCAGTGGAATTACAGAAGGAGCATGGATCAACTTCAAATTTAAATGTTCTTTTTTTTATTTTAGAAAAGTGGCTACTGGATAAACATTATTTATTTTTAAAGTGGGTTTCTTTAACCTTTTGGGAAATTGGCTTCTTTATGAACTTTGAGTGAGCAGAATTTTGAACAAGTTAGTCATGATAGATTAATTTTTCACATTAAGCATCTTTTTGAACAAGGCTCTATTGTAATCACACAATAAATAATCTGCTTCATGGTAACACTAATTAGTTTGATATTGCATTTATCATCTGACAGACTACAGTATTAATTTTTAAAGATGGCAGTAATGCTGTAACATCACAGTATACGTGAGTATTTCTAATTAACTGCATCTAAGGTACAGAGATCAATCTACAAGTAATACAAAATTAGTAAAGTCCTTATAGGTACATCTAATATATTTTTCTGCAAAGGCTGAGAAATTAAGAAGGTTACTATTATCATTTAACAGATCTTTTAAAAAACAATACCCTTTTCAAACCAGTCATCCCCTATGAATAGTGACAATTTATTTGGAATCTTATGAATCTCAAAATCACAATTTAACAAAATTCAAGCCTGCCTAGTTTTTTAAACAAGGATCCTGGAATGTGAAAACACATAGAATTTGGTTACTCTAAAAGGGCTTTTAATCATTTAATTTTAAGTCTACTAACCACTGCTTCAAATCCCAACACTTTTAAATCACCCTTTTCATAATCTACAACAAATTAAGACCTTTTAATATAATATGTTTTATTTTTCTAGAAGAGCGGGAATACAATCAATGTTTGCTTTTTTATGTTATAAGGTGATATATATATACATGGAAAGACATTGATATACAGTGGCTTGCAAAAGTATTCGTACCCCTTGTACTTTTCCACATTTTGCCATGTTACAACCACAAACGTGAATGTATTTTATTGGGATCTTGTGTAACTGGCCAACAAGTGGCCCATGATTGTGAAGTGTAAGGAAAATGAATGAACCATGAATGAACATGGTTTTCAAAATGTTTTACAAATAAAAATCTGAAAAGTAGGGTGTGCACTGGTATTCAGCCCCCCTGTATCAGTACTTTTGTAGAACCACCTTCTGCTGCAATTACAGCTGGAAGTCTCTTGAGGTATGTCTCTATCTTTACATATCTAGAGACTGAAATATTTGCCTATTCTTTTTAGTAAAATACCTTAAGCTCAAATTGGATGAAAAGTGTCTGTGAACAGCAATTTTCAAGTCTTGCCACAGATTCCCAGTTGGATTTAGTTCTGTACTTTGACTGGGCCATTCTAACCCACGAATATGCTTTGATCTAAACCATTTAATTGTACCTCTCTCTGTATGTTGTTGAGTTGTTGTCCTGCTAGAAGGTGAGCCTCCACCTCAGTCTCAAGTCTTTTGCAGACTCTAACAGGTTTTCTTAAAAGATTGCTCTATATCAGGAAACGAACTAGCAACCTTTCGGTCCAAAACCTGCTTCTCTAACCATTAGGTCACGGCTTCCCCTGGATCTCGCAAAACTTTCTAAATATCTTGCAAAAGTTTCTCTGGATCTCACAAAACTCTCTTAAGATTTTGCAAAAGTTTCTCACTTTTTTCTCCTCCATGTCCCTTCCTGGGCTCCATGAGATTGTGACGGGGTGGTATAACCTGGCTCAAAAAAAAAAAAAAAAAAAACCCTAATAATGGCAGTGAGTGACTTATCTTCAGATGATTGAGCATAGCAGAAGTATTCTTGTTGTATTTCAGTTCATCAATGCTCAGCCAACACCTCACCATGGAGTATGTGTTATCTTCAGTGAGATACTTCCATGTATAAAAGTTGGGCTGCTGCTTGTTTTTGTTTTGTTGTTTATTGGTGGTTGGCAAACCAGCTTAAAGCCATGTACTGGGCTTCTTCTTCTTCTTCTTCTTCTTCTTATTCTTTAGTTTGATTGGCTATTGATTATATCCTGTTTCTTCTGCCATGAGTCCCACACTGCCCTTTTTAATTGATTTTGCCTTTACCAAAAGGCAAAATCAATTACTTAGCCTTTACCAAAAGGAATTTATATATGCTTTCTCATTGCATTTCACCCTAACATGGCCAGCAAAATTCCAAAAAAATCCTAATCTTTGAATTCTCAACAAAACTAAATATAATTCCATCAGCAAATCAACTCCATTTGTTTCCACTGAGTTTTGGCTATTAAAGTGAAATGAAAGACAAACCTTCTAAACTCTTCTGTTACACATAAACATATGTATATCTTCATTATCAGGTGTTTTTTTTTAACTTCCATTTTCAAAGGTGGAATCAGCTAAAATCCGTTTAAAATGTTGCATTAGCCTGATTGAAGACACAACTATTTGGAGAATAGGATTGGAATTCATCAGTTAATATACAGCAAGATAATGACCAAAATAAGATTATACAGATATTAAAATAACAAGTCAGATATAACTTGGTGAACTTCTGAATAAAATAAAACTAGACATATCTACACATTATACGAGCTTCCTTTCACATACATCAGACAAACATCGGCTTGTTTAATGGAACAAATAGCATATATCGCGTTTATTCAAATGCAGATTACTTCTGTATTTACTGTCACATACTCATTTTCGCAGTGCAATATTACCCTCCTGTGTGCATATTTATTACTTTTTTTTCTTCACGATTAAGCTTCTTACTCTGCCCTTGCCCAGAGTCGGCTGAGATGGGCGCCAGTCTCCCCGCGACCATAATTTGGATTAAGCGGTTCAGAAAATGAATGAATGAATGAATGAACATCAAACTCTGGAATATAGGCTCCAGCCCCTACATGCTCTCTCTCAGTATCTTAGTATCCATCAGTAAAAAATTCTGTATGTATTCTTGAACTGACATCCCAGTGCTACCTTTCCCATTCTTTCCATTTTTCTACAAGCTGCAAATCATTACGTATGGGATATTTCCAGGGAGGAACATTACCTCATACAGTGTTTGGGCCATACTCATACTTTTTTACATTTATGCCAGATTACATACATTTATGCCAGATTCTGCCGCTGTTTTATTAATGATCCAACCAAATCCTTTGCGTATGTGTTCATTTGAGTATTCCCAGCACCCCTCCAACACTTCTGTTGTTGGTTGCTTCTTACTACATCCTTTTAACTTGGCCCAAAGCACTGTGCATCTCAGAGACAAATGTAGCTCATTAGCCTTAACAATTAGTGCATTAGTGTAAGTTGTTTTAACATCACCAAATGTTGGGCTTGTTTAGCTGAAACCTTTTCTTCTTCGTCTTGTTTTGGATTTCCCTGGCAGTTGGCAACTACCAGAAAAGTACATTATTTTATATTGCTACCTACTGGACTGGATTGTGAAGAGAAAAAAGACACTAAATTATTTTAACCAGAGCCTTTGCACCACGGCCATTTTATCAACACGCCATTATTTTGTCCACAAGTAGTTAACTGTTGCCTACAGTGCCGCACAGTGGTAAAGGTAGTCAACTAGACTATTTGTCGGTGAAAGCCCTACTTCATGCCAATGTTATTGTCTCATGGCAGTGGCCTTTTTCAACTGGTGTTTACTTTCTGCCATTTCCGCCAACATTTATCTATTTTTCATAAAGACTCTAGTTCAGAGTCAAATCTGACACTACACTTTGTTGTTCAATAAAGTTAAGGATGTGTTGGGTCTGTGTGTTGCTCCAACACAAATGATACGAGCAAAAATAATTAATATATAATAAATGTATAAATGTATCAACTATAAGAGGGCTCCACCCTCACCTGCACACCTGCACCGGATTTCTGCAATCACCACCAGCATTTAAGCCCTGCTGGGAGGCTTCTCCGGTGCCACAGTATTCTCGCTGCTCACGAGGCATCTCGGCCCGTTCTCTCGAGAACTGCTCGTTGTTTGAGTTTGTAGGGGTGGTTTTCCTACCTGTGATTAATTTCTGCTGTCTTTCCTTCCTTCCAGTGCCTCCACAAACCTCAGGGCTTCCGCCCCATCTCCGCTAGGCGGACACGCTCTCTTCCGGGATTGCCCGCCAGCCTCCTCCGCAAGCCACAAGCCTCCATCAACACCCTCCACGGATTCCTACCTCAACCCCGGGACCCTGGTTCCCTTTTCCTTCCCCCCTCCACACTCAAAATATTTAACCGCCTTTTTGCCTCTGGGTGTGCTTTTGGGTTCCTAAGTTACTTCTGGGTTGTTACCATAACAGAATACTCTGGCCTATCATGGACCCAGCAAACCCAGATTCAGTGAAGGAGGCCCTATCCACCCAAGGTATCCTCATCGAACATCACAACAAGATGTTACACGGTATTATGGAATCCCTTCAGAACTTGAACCAACACATCATCCATATCGCCTCCCAAATTCACCATGTGCATCATCAGCCCAACCCCTCTAGTGCCAACCCACCAGCGAGTGGCTCACCCGAACCTGCCCGCCTCACTCCAACCAAACCCCCCCCCAAGGAGCCCTTTCTCCCAACCCCCCGGCCAGAGCCGTATTCTGGGGATTTAGATTCAAGTGGGCAGTTCTTACTAAATTGTTTTTTAGTTTTTGACATGCAGCCTTCGAGCTATCCCACGGATAAAGCCAAGACAGCATATGCAATCAACCTATTATGGGGCAGAGCTGCTAATTGGGCTACCGCGCTGTGGAACAATGCTTCCCCAGCATTATCCGCTTTTAATGTATTTTCCCGGGAATTACGTAAGATTTTCAGGTTTAAGGTTTTCAGGTTCCTCTTAATGGTCGGGAGGCTACCAGGCAGCTGCTATCGTTAACTCAGGAATCTCAGTCCATTGCGTCATTTTCCATTGATTTCCGCATCTTAGCCAATGAGTGCGGGTGGCAGAGCTCGCTTGGATCCCCAAGAGCATCGGAGATGCATGAATAACAAGCTCCTCATCTATTCTGGTCTGCCTGGACACTTCATCGCCGCCTGCCCCTCCATGCCAAAAAGAGAGGGCTCATCACTGATGGAGAGCGCAATGGTGAGCCAGACCTCTTCTCCCCCAAGCTCTCCTCCTCGCATTACTGTTCCCGCCAGACTCCTCTGGAATCATAACACTGCCAACATTCAAGTGCTGATTGACTCGGGGCCGACGACAGATTGAAGGATTGAGTAAACAACTTCAGTTACCCCTTGAGCCTTTTGCCTCTCTCTCTCGTCTCTCTTCTCTCTCTCTCCATCTCTCTCTCTCTCTCTTCTTCTTCTCTGTTTTTGGTGGTTTGGAAGTAAAACATTGCAAAAAGTGCCACGTTTCTCTCTAACTCATCTAAAAACTAGGACGCTGCATTTTCTCAAAAGGTCACGTTAACGACCGCTTATCACATTAAGAGTTTAGAGTGTGCCGGCTGTTCCTGGCTCCGTTTAAAGCGTTTTTTTTTGTGGATAAAAATCTGCTCATAGTTCAGCAGTCCTGATTCCATATTGTATTAAAGTTTGAAGGTGTATTTTTTGTTATTATAATTTAATAAACTTAGATGATGTAGCGTGTATGCTTATATTGTATTAAAGTTTGAAGGTGTAGTTTGTGTTTTTATAATTAAATAAAGGTTGATGGTGTAGTTTGTATGATTATATAATTATAAAGTTTGAAGGTGTATTGTGTATGATTATACTGTATTAAAGTTTAAAGGTGTAGTTTGTATTATTATAATTTAATAAACTAAATAAATAAATAAATAAATAATACTTTATCCCGTATTTACTGCATGCTGCGGAGATGTGATGTACCTGTCAGACACGCTGATGGGAACGTAAACAGGATCAAACTGAAACACACAAGGATGCCCTCTGGGGTAATAAAAGTAAGTCAATGTTATCAGGTGTATTGTTTAAATTTAAAGTTACAGTTGATGTAATGGTTATTTACATCTCTATGCCTTCAGGTTTCAAGTTTTTCTTGTTATTAAACACGTTTCTGTCATCATCTTTCAACTCCTGAAACTCAGAATCCTTCGTACGGGTTTCAGAGATCAGTCACTCCTGGTGCTCTCCGTCTTTCAGCGCTGGAAGCTTAAATATACCGGGACCTTTCCTTCTTCAGCATGATTCAAAACTGTACGATTATCTCCAGGATTCCTCCCTTTAAATATATTTAAAACAAACCTCTTCAGAAACAGACTAGAACACAATTCACATCACTTACACTACAACTCCGACGCCATCCTGAGATGTTGTGTGTACAGATAAAGTCATGTAATGTTAAAAACCGAGATCAAATACATGTTTGTTTGATTTTTGCTGGGTTTCCTCACCGAGTGGTGAAATAAGAGATACCACCATGTGTATGGTACAGAAGGTAATAAACCACTTTATAAAATTCAAATTCAATTCAAATTCCAATTTATTTGTCACGTACAAAATCATACACAGTACAACATGTAGTGAAATGCTTATTACGACTGTCCTATATTTGAAGAGGAATAAAAAACCATCAATATCAAGAAGAAAAAAAGAAAAATAACAATAACTATTAGAAGGACAAACCAATAGTTAAAGGTCGAATAAAAATATAGAAATATAAAATATAAATGTAGTGACGTATTTTATAAGTAATATATAAAGTTTCTGTAAAGTGTCGGTGCAGTACAGTGTGCACACAAGATGTCCAGTGAGTGTGAGGTTGTTGTGTGTGCAGAGTAGTGCAGGGTGGACAGAGAGTGCAAATTGTGTGTGCAACAATCAGCTGAGGTGGAATGTAATGTTTATGTGTGGGGTAGGTCTACAAAGTCCAGGTACCAGTGTTCTGGTTTAGGGCCCAAATGGCCTGCGGGAAGAAGCTCCTCCTCATTCGCTCAGTGTTTGCTTTCCAGGAACAGAAACGTTTCCCTGACCGCAACAGAGAGAAGAGTCCATTGTTGGGATGGCTGAGGTCCTTCGTTATCTTCCTGGCTTTGGTCCAGCACCGCTTGTATATAGTGTGTAATAATAAAGTAATAACTTTCATTTTTTGTCAGTGGGGTGAGACTGTGCAGGGAAAAGATAAACTAAACTAAACTAATAAAATAAACATTTATATAAATAAACATAAATGAACAAAGATACTTTAAATGCCATCCACGAGAACAGAGACACACCCAACAAACACGGAGCAGTATGGCCTCGAATAATACAAGGCGTGGCAACCTGAGGGTAGAGTACAGAGTAAATATCAAAAAAACCCTTCATCACACTACCGAACTGACATCACCAAAACCACCTCAGAGCCTCAGAGGGACCAGAAATAAACCCAGTGTTTATACAAACTTCACTCCATCACTTCTCATCACTTCTTATTACAGTTTTTCTCAGTCACTTTGGCTCATTTCTCACATCGTCCCCAACATCTGCAAAACACTTCTTAGAACAAACACCACAACATAGTGGATTGCCTATAAAAGCGCTTATCCATCCCAAAATTGTTAGTCTCTCCCTCAACAGTAAGTATTTCTGTCAGTGAACATGTCAGTGCATCAGTCCTTGTGTCAGTGACTATAAACAAGACAGTAAAAATGTTTAGTCATGTTGTCAATATAAAAATTTCCTGATGGAAACTATGGCTCAGAACTTCATCACAATGACTGAAATAGCACAGAGTTGCACATTACTGCATGTAGAAAATGAAGTATTGGGGGGAGGGGGGTATTTATGTGTCATATACCTTCCACCTCCATGCTGAGTAGAACTCCTCAATTGGGTTAAGAAATGGGGAATAGGGTAGGAGGAATTCCATCAGCATTCTGTTCTTGTTAAATTCAATTCAATTCAGTTTTATTTGTATAGCACTTTTTACAATTGACATTGTCACAAAGCAGCTTTACATAGTAA
>JBCNYH010187405.1:0-21883 GCA_039654325.1 Tandanus tandanus | reverse complement strand
GAGAAGCACATGGAAAAAACAGGAAAACAAAAACACACAATAGCTCCCCTAGTGGTGAGATATGCAGGATCATGACATTTAGTGAGTAATGCACGTTTCAGATCTGTTTACTGGCATTTGAGAGGAATGCGCATTTCAGATCTGAACACTGGCATTAGAGTGTAATGCGCATTACATATCTCTTTACTGGCTTTAGAGAGCAACATTCATTTCAGATCTGTTACACTGGCTTTAGATAGAGGAGTGCGTATTTCAGATCTGATCAACTGGCTTCAGAGAGAATCGTGCATTTCAGACCTGTTTACTAGCGTTAGAGAGCAAAGTGCATTTCAGATCTGTTACACTGGCTTTAGAGAGCAACGCTCATTTCAGATCTGTTTACGGCTTTAGAGAGCAACGCACATTGCAGATCTGTACACTGGCTTTAGAGATCGACGTGCATTTCAGATCTGTTTTCTGGCTCTAGGGAGCAATGCTATAATTTCTGATCTGTTACCTGGCTTTTGAGAGTAATGAGCATTTCAGATATGTTTACTGGCTTTTGAGAGTAATGCACATTTCAAATTTATTTGTCACGTACAAAATCATACACAGTACAATATGTAATGAGTGAAATGCTTGTTACGACTGTCCTAAAATTTGAAGAATGAGCGATCAATATCACGAAGAAAAGAACAATAACTATAACTATTTAAAGGACTTTATAGTTAAAGGCAATATAATATAAAACTGTAAAATATATAATAAAATAAAATATATAAATTTAAATAAAATATAAAGTAAATATAGAATACAAAAATATATAAAATGAAATATAAATGCAGTGGAGATTTGACAAGTAATACTGTATGTGAAGTGTCAAGTGTCTGTAAAGTATGCACACAAGATGTCCACGGAGTGTGCTTGTTGTGTGCGCGCAGAGTAGTGCACAGCGGGTATACAGAGTGAAATTGTGTGCCCAACATGTGTAAGGTAGAGTCTACAAAGTCCAGGTACCAGCGTTCTGGTTGAGGGCCCGAACGGCCTGCGGGAAGAAGCCCCTCCTCATTCGCTCAGTGTTTGCTTTCAAAGAACGGAAACGTTTCCCGGACCGCAACAGAGAGAAGAGTCCATTGTTGGGATGGCTGAGGTCCTTCATTATCTTCCTGACCTTGGTCCAGCACCGCTTGCTATATATATTGTCCAGGTCAGGACGCTCGATACGGATGGTACGCTCTGCTGATCGCACCACCCTCTGGAGAGCCTGTCCTTTTTCGTGCAGTTTCCAAATCAGGCTTTTATCTGGCTTTTGAGAGTAATGCGCATTTCAGATCTGTTGACTGGTTTTCAAAAGCAAAGCGCCTTTCTGTTCTGGTTAACTGGCTTTAGAGAGCAACACGCATTTGAGATCTGTTGACTGGCTTTTGAGAGTAATGCGCATTTCAGATCTGTTTACTGGCTTTTGAGAGTAATGCGCATTTCAGCTCTCTTTCCTGGCAACTAGCATTTCAGATCTGTTAACTGGCTTAAGAGAAAGTGTCATAGGAAGTGTCACACTGGCATTGAAGAGCATGTCAGATCTGTTACAATGACTTTAGAGAGCAAAGAGCATTTCAGATCTGTTACACTGGCTTTAGAGAGCAACGTTCATTTCAGATCAGTTTACTGGCTTTAGAGAGCAACATGCATTTCAGACCTGTTTACTGGCTTTAGAGAGCAACATGCATTTCAGATCTGTTACACTGGCTTTCGAGAGGAACGTGCATTACAGATGTGTTACACTGGCTTTAGAGAGCAACTCACATTTCAGGTCTATTAACTGGCTATAGAGAGCAACTCGCATTTCAGACCTGTTTACTGGATTTAGAGAGTAACATGCATTTCAGATCTGTTACACTGGCTTTCGAGAGCAACATGCATTTCAGATGTGTTACACTGACCTTAGAGAGCAACATGCATTTCAGATGTGTTACACTGGCTTTCGAGAGGAACGTGCATTACAGATGTGTTACACTGGTTTTTGAGAGCAACTCACATTTGAGGTCTATTAACTGGCTATAGAGAGCAAAGAGCATTTCAGACCTGTTCACTGGATTTAGAGAGTCACATGCATTTCAGATGTGTTACACTGGCTTTCGAGAGCAACGTGCATTTCAGATCTGTTTACTGGCTTTAGAGAGCAACATGCATTTCAGATCTGTTACACTGGCTTTTGAGAGGAACGTGCATTACAGATGTGTTACACGGGCTTTAGAGAGCAACTCACATTTCAGGTCTATTAACTGGCTATAGAGAGCAAAGAGCATTTCAGACCTGTTTATTGGCTTTAGTGAGCAACGTGCATTTCGGATCTGTTACACTGGCGTTAGAGAGTAATGTGCATTTCCGATGTGTTACACTAGCTTTAGAGAGCAACACACATTTCAGGTCTGAACACTGGCTTCAGAGGGCAAGGCGCATTTCAGATCTGTTTACTGGGTTTAGAGAGCAACTCTCATTTCAGATCTGTTTACTGGCTTTAGAGAGCACCATTCATTAAAGATCTGTTACACTGGCTTTAGATAGAGGAGTGCGTATTTCAGATCTGTTAAACTGGCTTCAGAGAGAATCGTGCATTTCAGATCTGTTTTACTGGCAATAGAGAGCAACATTCATTACAGATCTGTTACACTGGCTTTAGATAGAGGAGTGCGTATTTCAGATCTGTTAAACTGGCTTCAGAGGGAACCGTGCATTTCAGATCTGTTTACTGGCAATAGTGAGCAAAGCGCATTTCAGATCTGTCAAACTGTCGATAGAGAGCAATGCGCATTTCAGATCTGTTGCAATGGCTTTAGAGAGCAAGAAACAGTTCTGATCTGAACACTGGCTTTAGAGAGCAACTCATTTCAGCTATGTTTAATAGGTTTAGAGAGTAATGCACGTTTCAGATCTGTTTACTGGCATTTGAGAGGAATGCGCATTTCATATCTGAACACTGGCATTAGAGTGTAATGTGCATTGCATATCTCTTTACTGGCTTTAGAGAGCAACATTCATTTCAGATCTGTTTACTGGCTTTTGAGATTAATGCGCATTTCAGATATGTTTACTTGCTTTTGAGAGTAATGCGCATTTCAAATTTCCAATTCAAATTTATTTGTCACGTACAAAATCATACACAGTACAATATGTAGTGAGTGAAATGCTTGTTAATACTGTCCGAAAATTTGAAGAATGAGCGATCAATATCAAGAAGAAAAGAACAATAACTATAACTATTTAAAGAACTTTATAGTTAAAGGCAATATAAATATTAAAATGTAAAATATATAATAAAATAAATTCTTTATCTCTGTGCTGCTTTTTTTCCATCTGTGTACTGCTTTTCTTATGTGCTGCTGGAAATTTAAATTTCCCTGAGGGAGTCATCTCAAAGGGATCAATAAAGTTAAGTCTAAGTTTCTCTAAGTCTAAAAATGCAAAAAAAAGCCCAAAAACCTACATGAACGCACCAAAATGCACAAAAACACACAAAATAGCACAAACACATAAAAAATGCACAAAACCACACAACAACGCAAAACATCACACAAAAATCTACAAAAATGCATAAATACGCACCCGAACAAAAACCATACAAAAGTGCACAAAACGCACAAAAACATAAAAAAAAAAACACAAAATGAAAAAAAAAAACAACCCACAAAAACCTACAAAACTGCACAAAAATGCTTAAATCCACACAAAAATGCCAATGAACAAGAATGCAGAAAAACGCACACAAACACACAAAAACGGAAAATACACAAAAACTTACAAAAACAGAAAAAAATTCAGGAAAACACACAAAAACGCAAAAAATGCACAAAAAAACGAAGAAAAACCCCCCACAAAATGCAAAAAAAAAAAAAAAAAAAAATCACCAAAACCTTAAAAACTGCACAAAAATGCTCAAATCCACACAAAAATGCAAAAGAGCAAAAATGTACACAAACACACAAAAATGGACAATACACTTAAAAACTTACAAAAACAAAAAAAATTCAGAAAAACACACAAACATGCCCAAAAACCCACATAAATGCACAAGAATCTACAAAAACGCACACAAACATAACCGCACAAAAATCTACAAAAATGCACACAAACACACAAAAATGCACAAAAACCTACATAAATGCACCCAAACACCAAACAATGCACAAAACCGCAATGCAAGATACAAAAATGCATAAAACGATCAAAAACACACAAAAATGCGAAAAAAACACACAACAAAGCACAAGAACGCACGCAAACACACAAAAATGCACAAAACCACAGAAAACCACAAATCAACACACAAAAAAGCAGAAAAACACAATAATGCACAAAACCACACAAAACACTAAACACAAAAAATGCAAAAAAACACACAAAAAATGCACAACAACCGCACAAAACCCACAAGAATGCACGAAAACACACACACAAATGCACAAAAAGGCAAAAAAACACAAAAATGCACAAATCCTCACAAAATGCATAAAAACTTTCAAAAACACAACAAATTCAGAAAAACAAACAAAAACACACAAAAAAAAACGTTAAACAACATACAATAACGCACTCAAACACACAAAAATGCAAAAAAGCACAAAAACTTAGTAAATTGCACAAAACGCAAAAACGCACAAAACGCACCCAAAGATAAAAAAATGGACAAAAACGCATAACAACGCAAAAAAATGCCAAAGAGCCTACATAGACGCACCAAAATGCACAAAAACACACAAAATAGCACAAAAACATACAAGAATGCACAAAACCACAAAGAAACACAAAATATCACACAAAAATGCACAAAAATGCATAAAAACGCACCAAAACGCACCCAAACACACACAAATGCACAAAAAACCTGAAAGAAACAAAAAACGCAAAACAAGTCACAAAAGCACACAAAAATGCACACAAATGCACAAATCCACACTTTGCAATTTTTGCAATAGAGCAAAAATACACAAAAACGCACACAAACACACTCAAACGGACAATAGGCATTAAAACTTACAAAATGTCAGAAAAACACACAATAAATATACACAAAAAAGCAAGCAAACACATAAAAATGCAACAAACACCCAAAAACCTTCAAAAACACCCAAAAATGCACAAACACCTACATAAACGCACAAAAATGCACAAAAACACACAACAAAGCACAAAAATGCACCCAAACACAAAACAATGCACAAAACAGCAATACAACTTGCAAAAATGCATAAAAACGCTCAAAAACGCACAAAATGCCAAAGAACGCACAAAAACGCACCCATACAGAAACAACACAAAAAATCACATAAACGCACAAAATGCACAAATCCACGCAAAAAGGCAAAGAAACACAACACACAAAAGAGCACAATACACATAAAAACTTTCAAAAATACAAGAAAAGGCACAAAAACCTACATAAACACACAAAAATGCTCATAAACAAAGAATGCACAAAACCACACAACAAAGCACAAGAACGCACACAAACACACAAAAATGCACAAAACCACACAAAAACGCAAAAAAATGCACAAAAAATGCACAAAAACCGAAAAAAATCCCACAAGAATGCATGAAAACACACACAAAATGACACAAAAACGCACAAAAAAAGCACAAAAATGCACCCAAACACAAAACAATGCACAAATCCACAAAAAATATGCAGTACAACACACAAAAATGCACAAAAAAGCATTAAACGCACAAAAACATACGAAAATGCACAAAAACACCAAAGAACGCACAGAAACGCACAAAAACGCAAAAAATACACAAAAAATACAAAAACACACAGAACGCACAAAACAACACAAAAACGCCCAAGAACGCACAAGAATGCACATAAACATACAAAAATACAGAAAATGCACAAAAACTAAGAAAAACGAACAAAAACACAAAAAACGCCAAAGAACGCACAAAAATGCACAAAAACACAGAAAAACGTACAAAAACACACAAAACATAAAAAACACACAGAACGCACAAAATGCCCAAGAATGCACATAAACACACGTAAATACAGAAAATGCAAAAAAATGCAAAAAAAGTACGAAAACGCACAAAAACCTACAAAAATTCACAAAAGACACAAAAATGCACAACAACGCATAGAAATTTTCAAAAACGCACAAAACGGCAAAAACGCACATATACACGCATAAATGCAGAAAAACACTCATGAACACCAATAAACACACAAAAAACGCACAAAAACGCATAAAAATGCACAAAGTCACAGAAAAACGTACAAAAACACAAACTGCAAGAAACACCCTAAAACCTACATAAATGCACAAAAATTGTTGTAAATGTGTTGTAAATGTGCGTTTTTAATGAATTTTTTTGAGTTTTAGTAAGTTTTTTGCGTATTGTGTGTCTTTGTGCATTTTTGTTTTTTTGCCTTTTTGTGATAGTTTGTGCATTTTTATGCATTTATAAAGGTTTTTGTTCATTGTTTACGTTGTGTGCGTTTTTGTGATTTTTTTTGCATGTTTGTTTTTGTTTTTGTGCGTTTTAATGCTTTTTAATGCGTTTTTGTGCGTTTTACTAGGTTTTCGTGTGTTTTTCTGTGTTTTGTGAATTTTTTTCATTGTGTTTTTTGATTTTTTTTGCGTTTTTATGCGTTTTAGTAGGTTTTTGTGTGATTTCCTATGTTTTTATTTATTTTTGTGTGTTGTTTTGCGTTTTTGAGCGTTCTTTGGCGTGTTGTGCATCTCTGTGCGTTTTTCTGCGTTTTTGTGATTTATTTGCGTTTTGTGTTTGTTTCGTGTTTGTGTGCATTTATGTGCGTTTTAGTGCAGTTTTTGTGGGATTTTGTGTTTTTTTCGTGTTTTTTGTGCATTTTTGTGTGTTTGGGTGTTTTTTGTAGGTTTTTCAGCGTTTTATGTGTTTTTCTGCATTTTTGTGTGTTTGAGTGGGTTTTTGTGCGTTTTTGTGTATTTTTGTGTGTTTGTGTGCATTTTTGTTCTTTGCATTTATTTGCATTTTTGTGCGTTTTGGTGGGGTTTTTTTTGCATTTTGTGTTTTTTGTCATGTTTTTGTGCATTTTTGAATGTTTTTATGCTATTTTCCATGTTTTTGTGCATTTGTTGCATTTTTGTGTGTTTGAGTGGGTTTTGTGCGTTTTTGTAGTTTTTATGTGTTTTTGTGCATATTTGTGTGTTTGAGTGGGTTTTGTGTGTGTTTGTAGTTTTTAATGCGTATTGTGCGTTTTTGTCTGTTTTTGTGCGTTTGAGTGTGTTTTTCTGCCTTTTTTGCGTTATTATGTGTTTTTCTGCATTTTTGTGTGTTTGAGTGCGTTTTTGTAGGTTTTTGTGCGTTTTTGTGTGTTTCTGGGTTTTTTTTTTTTTTTTTTTGCATTTTGTGTTTTTGGGCTTTTTTTGCTTGTTTCGTGTTTTTGTACATTTTTGCACATTTTTGTGTGTTTGGGTGTGTTTTGTGCTTTTTTGTGTTGTTTTTGTGTTTTTGTACGTTTTTTTGTGTCTTTGTGCATTTTTGAGTGTTTGCATGGTTTTTTGTTCGTTCTTTGGCATTTTGTGCTTTTTTGTAGGTTTTGGGGAGTTTTGTGCGTTGTGTGTGTTTTCTTGCCCTTTAAAAAAAAGTTTCTCCATTTTCTTCCATTTTCTTGCGTTTTTGTGCATTTTTGTGTGTTTGGGTGCGTTTTTGTGTGTTGTTTTGCGTTTCTGTGTGATCAGTTTTTGTGAGTTTGGTGCGATTTTGTGCTTTTTTTGTGTTTTTGTGTGTTTATGTAGGTTTTCTTGCATTTTTTGCGTTATTGTGCATTTTTGTGTGTTTGGGTGCGTTTTGTGCGTTTTTGTAGGTTTTTATGCGTATTGTGCGATTTTGTGTGTTTGGGTGTTTTTATGTGTTTTTGTGCAATTTTGGCTTTTATTTTGCCGTTTTGTGTGGATTTGTGCATTTTGTGCATGTTTGTGTGTTGTTTTGCGTTTTTGTGTGGTTTACTTGCATTTTTGTGTGTTTGGGTGCCTTTTTGTGATTTTTGTGTGTTTTTGTGCTTGTTTGTGTGGGTTACTGGGCATTTTTGTGCGTGTTTGTGCATTTTTGTGCGTTTTTTTGAGGTTTTTGTGCTTTATTGTCCTTTTTTTGCATTTTTTGCTTATTGTTAGTTTTACATTTTTGTGCGTTTTTGTTCATTTTTGTCAGTTATTTATATTTTTGTGGATTTTTGTGCTGTTTTGTGCGTACTGTGCCTTTTTCTGCGTCTTGCGCATGTTTGTGCCCGTTTTTGAGGGTAACTGTGCATATTTGAGCATTATTGTGTTTTTATGCGTTTCTGAGCTTATTGTGCATGGTTGTGCGCGCTTCTGTGGGTTACTGTGTTTTCTTGTAATTTTGTGCGTTGTTGTGCTTATTGTGAATTTTTGTGCGTTATTTGGCGTTTTGAGCGTTTTTGTAGGTTTTTGGTGTTTTTGTGTGGTTTGGGTGCGTTTTTTGTGTTTGGGTACGTTTTTGTGCATTTGTGTGTGTTTGGGTACATTTTGTGCATTTTTGTAGGATATTGTGCGATTTTGTGCGTTTTTATGAATTTTGTTTATGTTTTCGTAAGTTTGTATGCGTATTGTGCGTTTTTGTGTGGTTGTGTGCATTTGTGGCTTTTTGTGTGGATTTGTGCATTTTGTGCATTTTTGTGTGTTGTTTTGCATTCTTTGTGATTTTTGTGTTTTTGTGCTTTTTTGTGCATTTTTGTGTGTTTATGTAGGTTTTTGAGCGGTTTTTGGGTTTCTTTGCATTTTTGTGTTAGCGTGCTTTTTTGTGTGTTTTTCTGAATTTTTTTGTTTTTTTCTGCGTATTGTCCATTTGTGTGTATTTTTGCGCATTTTTGTTCTTTTGCATTTTTGTGCATTTTTGTAGGTTTTTGTGCGTTTTGGTGATTTTTTTTGTATTTTGTGTGGTTTTTGTTTTTGTGCATTTTTGTGTGTTTGGGTGCGTTCTTTGGCGTTTTGTGCATCTTTGTACATTTTTGTAGGTTATGTGCGTTTTTGTGCTGTTGCACGTTTTTGTAGGTTTTTTGCGTTTTTGTGCATTTTTGTGGGTTTTTGTGCATTTTTTTCATTTTTGTAGGTTTTTTTGCATTTTTGTCTTTTTGTGCTATTTGTGTATTTTGGTGCATTTATGTAGGTTTTTTGCATTTTTTGTCTATTTTTGTGTGTTTGGGTGTATTTTTTTCGTGTTTTTGTACGTTTTTCTGTGTCTTTGTGCATTTTATAGTGTTTGCATGCTTTTTTGTTCGTCCTTTGGGGTTTTGTGCATTTTTGTAGGTTTTTGTGTGTTTTGTTGCATTTTTGTAGATTTTGGTTGTTTTCTTCCATTTTTTGCGTTGTTGTGGGCTGTTGTTCGTTTTGTGCATTGTGTGCGTTTTTGTCGGTTTTTGTATGTTTTTTGTGTTTTTCTGTGTTTTTATGCATTTTCATTTGTGCATTTTTTTGTGATTTTTATGTTTTTTAGTGGGTTTGTGCAATTTTGTGTGTTTTTGTACATTTTGGTGCGTTAATGTAGGTTTTTTGGCTTGTTTTTGCGTTTCTGTCCATTTTTTTGTGTTTGGGTGCGTTTTTGTGTGTTTTTGTGCGTTTTTCTGTGTCTTTGTGCATTTTTGTGTGTTTGGGTGCTTTTTTTGTCCGTTCTTTGGCGTTTTGTGCATTTTTGTGTGTTTTAGTAAGTGTTTGTGTGTTTTGTGCGTTATTGCAGGTTGTAGTGTGTTTTCTTGCTTTTTGGGTTTTTGTGCATTTTTGTGTTTTTGTATGTTGTCTTGCATTTTTGTCTGGTTTGCGTGCGTTTTTTTAGTGTTGGGTGCATTTTTGTGTATTTTTGTGCTCTTTATGTTGGTTTTTGGCCGGTTTTTGCATTTTTGTGTGTTTGCGTGCTTTTTTGTGTGTTTTTCTGAAAATGTTTGTGTATTTGTACGTTTTTATGCATATTTTACATTTCTATGTATTTTTGTGCATTTTTGTAGGTTTTTGTGATTTTTTTTTTTTTTGTGTGTTTGTTTCGTGTTTTTGTGCATTTATGTGCATTTTTGTAGGTTTTTGTGGGATTTTGTTTTTTTTGTGTGTTTTTGTGCATTTTTGTGTGTTTTGGTGTTTTTGTGCATTTGTGTGTGTTTGAGTGGGTTTTTGTGTATTTTTGTGTGTTTTTGTGTGCATTTTTGTCTTTTTTTTGCTAGTTTTGTGTGGATTTGTGCATTTTGTGCATGTTTTATTGGGTTACTGTGCATTTTTGTGCGTTTTTTTGGGATTTGTGCTTTAGTTTCCTTTTTTGGCATTTTGTGCTTATTGTGAGTTTTAATGCATTTTTTGTGCATTTTTTTGCGTTTTTATTCATTTTTGTCAGTTATTTATGTTTTTGTGCATTTTTGTGCTGTTTTGTGCGTACTGTGCCTTTTTCTGCGTCTTGTGCATGTTTGTGCCCGTTTTTGAGGGTAAGTGTGCATTTTTGTGCGATTTTGAGCTTATTGTGCATTTTTCTGCATGTTTGTGCACTTTTGTGGGTTACTGTGAATTTTTGTGTATTTTTGTGCGTTTTTTTGCGGATTTTTTGCGTTGTTTTGCTTATTGTGAATTTTTGTGCATTTTTGTGCGTTTTTGAGCATGTTTGTGCGTCATTTGGCGTTTTGAGGGTTTTTGGCATTTTTGTGGGTTTTTGTTCTTTTTGTGCTTTTTTGTCTATTTTTTGCATTTTTGTGTTGTTCTGCGTTCTTTGGCATTTTTGTGTGATGTGTGTTTTTGTGTGGTTTTGTGCATTTTTTTGCGTTTTAGTAAGTGTTTGTGCGTTTGTGGTTTTTGTGTGTTTTTGCAGGTATTAGTGCATTTTATTGCTTTTATGCACATTTTTGTGTGTTTTTGTGCATTGTTTTGTGTGTTTTTGTGCATTTTTGTGTGTTTTTCTGCCTTTTTTACGTTTTTGTGCATTTTTGTGTGTTTGAATGCGTTTTTGTAGGTTTTTGCATTTTTGTGCATTTTTGTGTGTTTCTGGTTTTTTTTTTTGCATATGGTGTTTTTGGGATTTTTTTGCGTTTTTGTCCATTTTTTCCCATTTTTGTGTGTTTGGGTGTTTTCTGAGTTTTTGTGTGTTGTTTTGTGTTTTTGTACGTTTTTCTGTGTCTTTGTGCATTTTTGTGTGTTTGGGTGCTTTGTGTTCGTTCGTTGACGTTTTGTGTGTTTTTGTAGGTTTTTGTGCGTTTTGTGCGTTGTGTGTGTTTTCTTGCTTTAAAAAAAAATTCTGCATTTTCTTCCATTTTCTTGCGATTTTGTGCTTTTTGTGTGTTTTTGTCCGTTTATGTAGGATTTTTTGCGTTCTTGTGCATTTTTGTGTGTTTGGGTGCGTTTCGTGTTTTTTTGTAGGTTTTTCAGCGTTTTATTGCCTTTTTTTTTCTTTTTGCATTTTTGTGTTTGGGTGGGTTTTGTGCATTTTTGTAGGTTTTTATGCGAATTGTGTGTTTTTGTGTGTTTGGGTGGGTTTTTGTAGGTTTTTATGCGTATTGTGTGTTTTTGTGCATTTTTGTTCTTTTTTTCCTTTTTGTGTGGATTTGTGCATTTTGTGCATGCTTGTGAGTAGTTTTGCGTTTTTGTGTGGTTAATTTGCATTTTTGTCTTTTTGTGTGGATTTGTGAATTTTTGTGCATGTATGTGCACGTCATAGTGGGTCACTGTGCATTTTTGTGCATGTTTGTACATTTTTGTGCTTTTTTTGGGGGGGGGGGGGTGGGTTGTGCTTTATTTTCCTTTTTTTGTATTTTGTGTTTATTATGAGTTTTAATGCTTTTTTTGTGCATTTTTGTCAGTTATTTCTGTTTTTGTGCATTTTTGTGGATTTTTTTCTGTTTTGTGCGTACTGTGCCTTTTTCTGCGTCTTGTGCATGTTTCTGCCCGTTTTAGAGGGTAACTTTGCATTTTTGTGCATTATTGTGTTTTTGAGCTTATTTTGCATTTTTGTGCATGTTTGTGTGCGCTTTTGTGGGTTACTGTGCATTTTTGTGTATTTTAGTGCGTTTTTTTTTTGCAATTTTGTGCGTTGTGCTTATTGTGCATTATTGTGCGTTATTTGGCGTTTTGAGCGTTTTTGTAGGTTTTTGTGCATTTTTGTGGGTTTTTGTGCATTTTTTGGGTATTTTTTGCGTTTTGTGTGTTTTTCAGCGTTCTTTGGCGTTTTTGAACGTTTTAGTGCGTTTTATGCATTTTTGTGTGTTGTATTGTGGTTTTGTGCATTTTTTCGTGTTTTTGTACATTTTTCTGTGTCTTTGTGCATTTTTGTGTGCTTTTTTGTCCGTTCTTTGGGGTTTTGTGCATTTTTGTGCGTTTTAGTAAGTGTTTGTGCGTTTTGTGGTTTTTGTGCGTTTTTGCAGGTTTTAGTGTGTTTTCTTGCTTTTTTGTGTTTTTTGTCCATTTTTTTGTGTTTGGGGGCGTTTTTGTATATTGTCCTGCGTTTTTGTTTGGTATGGGTGCGTTTTTTTTGTGTTTGGATGCGTTTTTGTGCATTTTTGTGCATTTGTGTGTGTTTGGGTGCGTTGTTGTAGGATTTTGTGCATGTTTGTGAGTTGTTTTGCGGTTTATTTGCATTTTTGTGTGTTTTGGTGCGTTTTTGTGCTTTTTGTGTGGATTTGTGAATTTTTGTGCATGTTTGTGCACGTTTTTGCTGGGTTACTGTGCATTTTTTTGCATTTTTTTGCAGTTTTTTTGGGTTTTTGTGCTTTATGTTCCTTTTTTTGCATTTTGTGTTTATTGTGAGTTTTAATGCAGTTTTTGTGCATTTTTGTGCATTTTTGTTCATTTTTGTCAGTAATTTCTGTTTTAGTGCATTTTTGTGGATTTTTGTGCAGTTTTGTGCGTACTGTGCGTTTTTCTTCATCTTGTGCATGTTTGTGCCCGTTGTTGAGGGTAACTGTGCGTTTTTGAGCTTACTGTGCATTTTTGTGTATTTTTGTGCGTTTTTTTGCGATTTTGTGCGTTGTTGTGCTTATTGTGAATTTATGTGCATTTTTGTGCGTTTTTGAGCATTTTTGTGCGTTATTTAACCTTTTGGGCGTTTTTGTGCATTTTTGTGTGTTTTTGTGCTTTTTTGTGTATTTTTTTGCGTTTTTGTGTGTTTTTCTGCGTTCTTTGGCGTTTTTGTGCATTTAATGCATTTTTGTGTGTTGTATTGCGTTTTTGTGTGGTTTTGTGCATTTTTTTGTGTTTGGGTGCATTTTTGTGCCTTTTTGTGCGGTTTTTTATTTTAGATTTTTTTATTTTTTGCCTTTCGTGTGGATTTGTGCATTTTGTGCATGTTTGTGTGTTGTTTTGCGTTTTTGTGTGGTTTATTTGCATTTTTGTGTGTTTGGGTGCGTTTTTGTGCTTTTTGTGTGGATTTGTGAAATTTTGTGCATGTTTGTGCACGTTTTTGTGGGTTAGTGTGCATTTTTGTGCGTGTTTGTGCATTTTTGTGCGTTTTTTTGGGGTTTTTGTGCTTTATTTTCCTTTTTTTGCATTTTGTACTTATTGTGAGTTTTAATGCATTTTTTCTGCGTTTTTGTTCATTTTTGTCATTTATTTATGTTTTTGTGCATTTTTGTGGATTTTTGTGCTGTTTTGTGCGTACTGTGCCTTTTTCTGCGTCCTGTGCATGTTTGTGCCCATTTTTGTGGGTTACTGTGCATTTTTGTGTATATTTGTGCGTTTTTTTTGCGATTGTATGCGTTGTTGTGCTTATTGTGAATTTTTGTGCATTTTTGTGCGTTTTTGAGCATTTTTGTGCGTTATTTGGCATTTTTAGCATTTTTGTAGGTTTTTGGCGTTTTTGTGCATTTTTGTTGGTTTTTGTGCTTTTTTGTGCGTTTTTCTGTGTTATTCTGCGTTCTTTGGCTTTTTTTACGTTTTTGTGCGTTTAATGCATTTTTCTGTGTTGTTGCGTTTTTGAGTGGTATTGTGCCTTTTTTTGTGTTTGGGTGCATTTTTGTACCTTTTTAGTGTGTTTTTCTGCGTTCTTTGGCGTTTTTGTACGTTATTTTACGTTTTATGCATTTTTGTGTGTTGTGTGTTTTTGTACATTTTTCTGTGTCTTTGTGCATTTTTATGTGCTTTTTTGTCCGTTCTTTGGCGTTTTGTGCATTTTTGTGCGTTTTAGTAAGTGTTTGTGCGTTTTCTGGTTTTTGTGCGTTTTTGCAGGTTTTAGTGCGTTTTCTTGCTTTTTTGAGTTTTTGTGCATTTTTTTGTGTTTGGGTGCGTTTTTGTATATTGTCTTGCGTGCTTGAGTGGTTTGGGTGCATTTTTCGTGTTTGGATGTGTTTGGGTGCATTTTGAGCGTTTTTGTAGGATTTTTTGCGTTTTTATGCGTTTTTATAATTTTGTTTGTTTTCGTAAGTTTGTATGCGTATTGTGCATTTTTGTGGGGTTTTTTTTGCCTTTTTGTGTGGTTTTGTGCATTTTTGTGTGTTGTTTTGCATTTTTTGTGGTTTTATGCATTTTTGTGTGTTTGGGAGCGTTTTTGAGCTTTTTCTGTGTATTTTTGTGCGTTTATGTAGGTTTTTGGGCGGTTTTTGCATTTCTTTGCATTTTGTGTTTTTCAGAAATTTTTTGTAAGTTTTTATGCATATTGTCCGTTTGTGTGTATTTTTGTGCATTTTTGTGTTATTGTGCTATTTTGTGTGTTTTTGTGCATTTATGTAGGTTTTTGGGTGTTTTTTGTGTTTCTTTGCATTTTTGTGTGTTTGCGTGTGTTTTGTTTGTTTTTCTGAAATTTTTTGTGTTTTTGTAAGTGTTTATGCGTATTGCCTGTGTTTGTATGTATTTTTGTGCATTATTGCATTTTTGTGCATTTTTGTGCATTTTTGTAGGTTTTTGTGCTTTTTTTTGTATTTTGTTTGATTTTTGTTTTTGTGCATTTTTGTGTGTTTGGGTGCATTGTTGTGCGTTCTTTGGCGTTTCTTTGTACATTTTTGTAGGTTTTGTGCGTTTTTGTGGGTTTTTGTGCATTTTTTGTTTGGATGTGTTCTTGTGCGTTCTTTGGCGTTTTGTGCATCTTTGAACATTTTTGTAGGTTTTGTGCGTTTTGTGTGTTGTTGCACATGCCGATTTTTGTGTGTTTGGGTGTGTTTTGTGTGGGGGTTTTTTTTGTGGTTTTGTACGTTTTTCTGTGTCTTTGTGCATTTTTTAGTGTTTGCGTGCTTTTTTGTTCGTCCTTTGGCATTTTGTGCGTTTTTGTGCGTTGTGTGCGTTTTTGTAGATTTTTGTGCGTTTTCTTTCATTTTTTGCGTTGTTCTGGGTTGTTGTTTGTTTTGTGCGTTTTTGTCGGTTTTTGTATGTTTTTTGTGTTTTTCTGTGTTTTTATGCATTTTCATGTGTTGTTTGGGTGCATTTTTGTTCGTTTTAATGCATTTTTGTGAGATATTTTATGTTTTTCAGTGGTTTTGTGGGTTTGAGCTATTTTGTGTGTTTTTGTGAATTTTGCTGCGTTCATGTAGGTTTCTTGGCTTTTTTTTGCGTTTTTGTCCATTTTTTGTGTTTGGGTGTGTTTTGTGCGTTTTTGTGTATTTTTGTGCGTTTTTTGTATTTTTTTTGTGTTTGGGTGCTTTTTTGTCCGTTCTTTGGCGTTTTGTGCTTTTTTGTAAGTGGTTGTTCGTTTTGTGCGTCATTGCAGGTTTTAGTGCTTTTTCTTGCTTTTTTGTGTTTTTGTGCATTTTTGTGTGTTTGGGTGTGTTTTTGAATGTTGTCTTTTGTTTTTGCATGGTTTGGGTGCGTTTTTTAGTGTTTGGGTGCATTTTTGTGCTTTTTTGTGTATTTTTGTGTATTTTCGTGTATTTTTATGTTGGTTTTTGGGCGGTTTTTGTGTTTTTTTTGCATTTTTGTGTGTTTGCGTGCTTTTTTCTGTTTTTTTTTCTGAAATCTTTTGTGTTTTTGAAAGTTTTTATGCGTATTGTCCGTTTCTGTGTGTTTGTGTGCATTTTTGTGCATTTTTGTAGGTTTTTGAGCTTTTTTTTGTATTTTGCGTTTGTTTCGTGTTTTTGTGCATTTATGTGCGTTTTTGTAGGTTTTTGTGCTTTTTTGTGTGTTTGGGTGGGTTTTGTGCGTTTTTGTAGGTTTTTATGCATATTGTGTGTTTTTGTGCATTTTTGTCTTTTTTGTTGCCTTTTGTGTGGATTTGTGCATTTTGTGCATGTTTGTGTGTTGTTTTGCGTTTTTGTGAAGTTTATGTAAATTTTTGTGTGTTTGGGTGCGTGTTTGTGGGTTACTGTGCATTTTTGTGCGTGTTTGTGAATTTTTGTGTGTTTTTTTGGGGTTTTTGTGGTTATTGTGAGTTTTAATGCATTTTTTGTGCATTTTTGTGTGTGTTTATTCATTTTTGTCAGTTATTTATGTTTTTGTGCATTTTTGTGGATTTTTGTGCTGTTTTGTGCGTACTGTGCCTTTTTCTGCATCTTGTGCATGTTTATGCCTGTTTCTGAGGGTAACTGTGAAGTTTTTGTGCGTTTTTGAGCTTATTGTGCATGTTTGTGCGCGCTTTTTTGGGTTACTGTGCATTTTTGTGTATTTTTGCGATTGTGTGCGTTGTTGTGCTTATTGTGAATTTTTGTGCGTTTTTCTGCATTTTTGTGTGTTTTTGTGCATTTTCGTGTGATACTGTGCGTTTCTGTGCTTATCGTGTGTTTTACTGCATTTTTGTGGGTTTCTGTACATTTTTCTGCGTTTCTCTGCATTTTTTTTGTGGTTTTGTTCATTTTCCTGCGTTACTGTGCATTTTTGTGTGTTTTTATGCTTATTTTTGTGCATTTTTGTGCTTATTGTGATTTTTGGTGATTATTGTCCGTTTTTATGCGTTTTTGTGCGTTTTTGCATTTTTGTGATTATTGGGCGTTTTTGTGCGTTTTTCTGTGTTTTTTGTGCGTTTTTGTATTTCTATGCTTATTGTGAATTTTATTGCATTTTTTGTGCATTTTTGTTCATTTTTTATGTTTTTGTGCTTTTTTGTGCGTCTTGTGCATTTTTGTTTGTTGTGTGCATTTATATGCGTTTTTGTGCTGTTTGTGCGCATGTTTGTGGGTTAGTGTGCATTTTTGTGCATTTCTGTACGTTTGTGCATTTTTGTGAGTTTTTTTGCGACTTTGTGCATTTTTGTGCTTATTGTGCATTTATGTGCTTTTTTGTGCATTACTCTGCATTTTTGTTCGTTATTGTTATCGTTATTACAGTTCATTTTTGAGCATTTTTGTGCTTTATCTGAGTTTTTCTGAATTTTTGTGTTTTTATTTTTATTTTTGCGCGGTTTTTTGCTTATTGTGAATTTTTGTGATTAATTATTTTTTGTGAAAATTTATTATGCGTTTTTATGCGTTATTGTGCGTTTCCGTGCGTTTTTTTCTGCATTTTTAGTGCATTTATTGTACATTATTGTGCTTTTTTGTGTGTTTTTCTGTGTTTTTGTGCGTATTGTTTGTCTGCATATTTTTTTGTTTTGTGCATTTTTGTGTGTTTGCGTGTGTTTTTTTTTTGTTTGTGTCATTTTTTTTGTGTTTTGTGCTTTTTTGTGTTCTGTTCATATGCTGCATTTATATGCTTTTTTCTGCATTTTTGTGCGTTTTTGTGCGTTTTTCTGTGTTTTTCTGTGCGTTGTTGGCTTTTGTGCATTTTGTGTATTTTTGTACATTTTTGTTTGTTTGGTGCGTTTTTGTGCGTTTGTGTAATTTTTTTGTTTTGTGGTTTTGTGCATTTTTGTTCGCTCTATGCATTTTTTAGCATTTTTGTGCCCTTTTGTGCGTTTTATTCATTATTGTGCATTTTGTGCTGCGTTTTTGAGCGTTATGTGCTTATTGTGAGTTTAAATGCATTCATTGTTCATTATTGTGCTTTTTTGTGTTTTTTCTGCATTTTTGTGCATTTTTTGCATTATTCTGCATTTGTTTTTTATGTTTTTGTGTGTTTTTGTGGTTTTTTTGTGTGTTTCTGTGCGTTTTGGGTGTTTGTTAGTTTGGGTGCGTTTTTGTGCGTTTGTGTCATTTTTATTGTGTTTTGTGCATTTTTTTGTGTTCTGTGGATGTGCTGCATTTATTTGCCTTTTTTTGCGTTTTTGTGCGTTGTGTTATTTTTTTTGTGTTTTTTGTGTTCTGTGTGTTTGCTGCATTTACATGCCTTTTTCTGTGTTTTTGTGTGTTTTGTGCATTTTTTGTGTCTTTCTGTTCTTTTTTGTGTTCTGTGCGTTTGTTGCTTTATTGTGTGTTTTTGTGCATTTTTGTTTTTTTGGGTGCGTTTTTGTGTGTTTGTGTGATTTTTTTGTGTTTTGTGCATTTTTTTGGGTTCCGTCGATTAGCTGCATTGATATGCCTTTTTCTGCGTTTTTTGCGTTTTTGTGCGTTTTTTGCGTTTTGTGTGTTTTTATGCATTTTTTCTTTTGGTGCGTTTTTTTGCGTTTGTGTCATTTTTTGAGTTTTGTGCGTTTTTTGTGTTCTGTGCATTTGCAGCATTTATATGCCTTTTACTGCATTTTCGCACGATTTTGTGTGTTTTTGTTCTTTTTTGTGTTTTGTGCGTTTTTTGCGTTTTGTGTATTTTTGTTTGTTTGGGTGCGTTTTTGTGCATTTGTGTTTTGTGCATTATTTTTGTGTTCTGTGGATTTGCTGCATTTATATGCCTTTTACTGCATTTTTGTGCGTTTTTGTTTGTTTTTGTTCTTTTTTTTGTGTTTTGTGCGTTTTTGTGTGTTTTGTGTGTTTTTGTTCATTTGGGTGCGATTTCGTGCATTAGTGTCACCTTTTTGTGTTTTGTGCATTTTTTTGTGTTCTGTGGATTTGCTGCATTTATATGCCTTTTCCTGCGTTTTTGTGCTTTTTTGTGTGTTTTTCTGCGTTTTTGAGCGTATTTGGTATTTTTGTGCATTTTTGTGCGTTTTTGTGTGTTTGGGTGCTTTTTTTTTTTTTTTTTTTCGTCATATTTTTGTGTTTTGTGGTTTTGCTGCATGTATATGCCTTAAATGCATTTTTGTGCGTTTTTGTGTGTTGGGGTGCGTTTGTTTGTGTTTGGGTAATTTTTTTTGTGTTTTGTGCGTTTCTTTGTGTTCTGTGGATTTGTTGCATTTATATGCAGCAAATGCTTTTTCTGATTTTTATGCGTTTTTGTGCATTTTTGTTTGTTTGGGTTTGTTTTGTGCATTTGTGTTACTTTTTTGTGAATTTTTTGTGTTATGTTGATTTGCTTCATTTATATGCCTTTTACTGCATTTTTCTGCTTTTTTGTGTGTGGGGGTGCGTTTTGTTTTTGTGTTTGTGTAATTTTTTTTTGTTTTGTCCGGTTTTTTGTGTTCTGTGCATTTGCTGCATTTATATGCCTTTGTCTGCGTTTTTATGTGTTTTTGTGCATTTTTTTTTTGTGTGTGGTTTTTTTGTGCATTTTTTTTGTGTGTTTTTTTCGTTTTTTTTGTGTTTTGTGCGTTTTTTGCATTTTTGTGTGTTTTGTGTATTTTTGTTCGTTTGGGTGCGTTTTTGTGCAGTTGTGTCATTTTTTTGTGTTTTGTGCTTTTTTTGTGTGTTTTGTGGATTTGCTGCATTTATATGCCTTTTTCTCCCTTTTTGTGTTTTTGTGTGTTTTTCAGCGTTTTGGAGCGTATTTTGCATTTTTGTGCCTTTTTGTGTGTTTTGGTGCGTTTTTTTTTTGTTTGTGTCATTTTTTTGTGCTTTGTGCGTTTTTGTGGATTTGGTGCATTTATATGCCTTAAATGCATTTTTGTGCATTTTTGTGTGTTGGGGTGCGTTTTTTTGTGTTTGTGTCATTTTTTTATTTTGTGAATTTTTTTTGTGTTCTGTGGATTTGCTGCGTTTATATGCTTTTAACTACATTACTGTGCTTTTTTGTGTGTCGGGGTGTGTTTTTTTGTGTTTTTGTGTAATATTTTTTTTGTTTTGTCCGGTTTTTTGTGTTCTGTGCATTTGATGCATTTATATGCCTTTGTCTGCGTTTTTATGTGTTTTTGTGCATTTTTTTTGTGTGTGTTTTTTTTGTGCATTTTTTTTTGTGTGTTTTTTTCGGTTTTTTTGTGTTTTGTGCATTTTGTGTGTGTTTTTGTGCATTTTTGTTTGTTTGGTGCGTTTGTGTCATTTTTTTGTGTTTTGTGCGTTTTTTGTGTTCTGTGGATTTGCTGCATTTAAATGCCTTTTTGTGTGTTTTTGTGCGTTTTTTGTGTGTTTTAGTGCATTTTTGTTTGTTTTTGTTCTTTTTTGTGTTTTGTGCACTTTTTTGTGTTCTTTGGATTTGCTGCAATTATATGCCTTTTTCTGCGTTTTTGAGCGTTTTTTGTGTTTTTCAGCGTTTTGGAACCTATTTTGCATTTTTGTGTGTTTTTGTGTGTTGGGGTGCGTTTTTTTGTGTTTGGGTAATTTTGTTTGTGTTTTTTGCATTTGTTTGTGTTCTTTGAATTTGCTGCATTTATATGCCTTTTTCTCCTTTTTATGCGTTTTTGTGCGTTTTTGTTTGTTTGGGTGTCTTTTTGTGCGTTTGTGTCATTTTTTTATTTTGTGAATTTTTTTTGTGTTCTGTGGATTTGCTGCGTTTATATGCTTTTTACTACATTACTGTGCTTTTTTTGTGTGTCGGGGTGCGTTTTTTTGTGTTTTTGTGTAATATTTTTTTTGTTTTGTCCGTTTTTTTGTGTTCTGTGCATTTGCTGCATTTATATGCCTTTTTCTGTTTTTATGCGTTTTTGTGCATTTTTTTTTTTTTTTTTGTGCGTCTGATTTTTCTGGGGTTTTTTGTGTTTTGTGCACTTTGTGTTTTTGTGCATTTTTGGTTTTTTGGGTGCGTTTTTGTGCGTTTGTGTCATTTTTTGTGTTTTGTGCGTTTTTTGTGTTCTGTGGATTTGCTGCATTAATATGCCTTTTAGAGCATTTTTGTGCGTTTTTGTGTGTTTTATTGCATTTTTGTTTGTTTTTGTTCTTTTTTGTGTTTTGTGCATTTTTTGCCTTTAGTGCATTTTTGTTTGTTTTTGTTCTTTTTTGTGTTTTGTGCACTTTTTTTGTGTTCTTTGGATTTGCTGCAATTATATGCCTTTTTCTGCGTTTTTGAGCGTTTTCTGTGTTTTTCAGCGTTTTGGAACCTATTTTGCATTTTTGTGTGTTTTTGTGTCTTAGGGTGCGTTTTTTTTTTTGTGTTTGGGTAATTTTTTTTGTGTTTTGTGCTTTTTTAGTGTTCTGTGGATTTGCGGCATTTATATGCCTTTTTCTGCATTTTCTGCGTTTTTGTGTTTTTTTTTTTGTTTGTGTCATTTTTTTGTGCTTTGTGCGTTTTTTGTGTTTTGTGGATTTGGTGCATTTATATGCCTTAAATGTATTTTTGTGCATTTTTGTGTGTTGGGGTGCGTTTTTTTGTGTTTGGGTAATTTTGTTTGTGTTTTGTGCATTTGTTTGTGTTCTTTGAATTTGCTGCATTTATATGCCTTTTTCTCCTTTTTATGCATTTTTGTGCGTTTTTGTTTGTTTGGGTGTGTTTTTGTGTGTTTGTGTCATTTTTTTATTTTATGAATTTTTTTTGTGTTCTGTGGATTTGCTGCGTTTATATGCTTTTTACTACATTACTGTGCTTTTTTGTGTGTCGGGGTGCGTTTATTTGTGTTTTTGTGTAATATTTTTTTTGTTTTGTCCGGTTTTTTGTGTTCTGTGCATTTGCTGCATTTATATGCCTTTTTCTGTTTTTATGCGTTTTTGTGCATTTTTTTTTTTGTGTGTGTGGTTTTTCTGGGTTTTTTTGTGTTTTGTGCATTTTGTGTTTTTGTGCATTTTTGGTTTTTTGGGTGCGTTTTTGTGCGTTTGTGTAATTTTTTGTGTTTTGTGCGTTTTTTTTGTGTTCTGTGGATTTGTTGCATTAATATGCCTTTTAGAGCATTTTTGTGCGTTTTTGTGTGTTTTAGT
>JBCNYH010186297.1:0-21907 GCA_039654325.1 Tandanus tandanus | reverse complement strand
TATGAATGTGTGTGACTAATTCTTAAAAACAGGTTGACCACATTATCTTCAGAACAGAGAGTCCTCTCTGTCCTTGTGGCACATAGATGAACTAGCACATGACTACGTGCACACTAAATGAGTTTATAAGAAGATGCATGAGCTATTTCTAATACACTGTGTTTCTAATACATTTTTAATTATTTCTAATACATGTTGCATGCTGGGGCAGCAGGCTGAGGGTTGCAGATGCAAACAAACTGAACAAACTGATCGGCAAGGCAAGTAATATCGTGGGGACGGAGCTGGACCCTCTGACTGTAGTGTCGGAGAGGCAAATGTCAAAAATAAAGGCAATACTGAACAATACCGCCAACCCATGTCACAACCTGCTGATCAGTCACAGGAGCACGTTCAGTGAGAGATTGATACCACCTAAATGCTCCACAGAACGACACAGGAAATCATTACAATATATCATATATATATATATCCATATGTATATTGTACATATATAGAAATTTTTAATTTTTCTTATTGAGTCTTTTATCTTTATCTTATCTTTTTCTTTACTTGGTATGGAGCAACTATGTGCACAGAATTTCCTCCGGGATCAATTAAGTATTTTGATTCTGATTCTGATTCTGATTAACACCTGCATAGAATACCCTGGATACAACACGTGCACACGACTCCCTGAATATGAGACCCTGGATATGACTCCTTCTCACAACACCTGGAAAGGACACCTGCATACAAAACCTTGGATATGACACCTCGATTGAATACCTGGGTATGATATCTGCATTCAACACACAGGATATGACACCAGGGTAGGATGGCTGGATACATCCATGCATTTGATACCCTGGATATGACACCAGCATATGGCACTTGAAGACTACACCTGGATCTGACACCTGCATATGACATTCGGGATACAACACCAGGATACGACACCTAGATATGGCATCCTGCATACGATATCCTGCATATCACAACCTGGATATGACACCTGCATACGACACCATGTGTACAACACGCTGGATGCAACAGCTGCATATGACACCCTGCATGGAAGAACATAGATACAACACTTGGACATGACTCCTGGATAGGACAACTGCATACAAAACCCTGGATATGATATCTGCATTCAAGACCTTGGATACGACCCCTAGATACAACACCAGGATATGACATCTGGATATTACACCTACATATGTCACCTGAAGAAGACACAGGGATACAACACCTGCATATGACACCTCGCATACACCACCTGCATACACCACCTGCATACAACACCTGGATTTGACACCTGCATACGATACCTGCATATGGCACTTGCATATGAAACTTGAAGACTGCACCTGGATACGACACCTGCATATGATACCCTGTATACAACACCTGGATATGACACCTTCACATGACACCTGGAGAAGACACAGAGATACAACACCTGGATATAACACCTGCATACAACACCTGGATATGACAACTGGATACAATACCTTCATATGACACCTGGATATGACACCTGCAAGGAATACCTGCACAGGACACCTGGAGAAGACACAGGGATACAACACCTGCATATGACAGCTTGGATACAACACCTGGATATTACAGATGCATACAACACCTGGATATGACAACTGGGTACAATACCTGCATATGACACCTGGATATGACACCTGCAAGGAATACCTGCATATGACACTTGTATTTGAAACTTGAAGACTACACCTGGATACGATACCCTGGATATGACCCCTAGATACAACACCAGGATTTGACACCTGGATAATACACCTGCATATGTCACCTGAAGAGGACACAGAGATACAACACCTGCAAATGACACCTTGCATACATCACCTGCATACAACACCTGGATATGGCACCTGCATATGACACTTGCATATGAAACTTGAAGACTACACCTGGATACGACACCTGCATATGATACCCTGGATACAACACCCAGATATGACACCTGTATATGACACCTGCATATGATTCCATAGATATTACACCTGTACATGACACCTGGAGAAGACACAGGGATATAACAACTGCATATGACAGCTTGGATACAACACCTGGATATTACACCTGCATATAACACCTGGATATGACAACTGGATACAATACCTGCATATGACACCTGGATACGACACCTGCAAGGAATACCTGCATATGACACTTGCATTTGAAACTTGAAGAATACACCTGGATATGATACCCTGGATATGACCCCTAGATACAACACCAGGTGTCATGATCCTGCATATCTCACCACTAGGGGAGCTATTGTGTGTTTTTGTTTTCCTGTTTTTTCCATGTGCTTCTCCAGGCTACGGGCATGGCCTTGCCTCCTCCCCTGCTTCCAATTATCTCCACACACCTGTTGCTTATCTAGAACCCTACTTATACTCCAGCAAAACTCTCCCCAGTGTTGGTTTGTTGACTTTGTCTCTGCCTGTGATTCTGCCTAGACCAGCTCTGGATTCTTGTGGATTACTTGTTCTCCTGCCTGCTCAGCATTAGCAAAGTATCCAGCCTTCCAGTAGTATTGAACCTCCTTCTGTTTTTTCTTCGTATTTTTGTTTGCTTTGGAGCTTTAATAAAGAATAAAATTTTTTCACCCCCACTCTGCCTCTGTTGTCCTGCATTTGGGTCCTACTCAGCTTGTCCCACACGTGACACCAGGATTTGACACCTGGATAATACACCTGCATATGTCACCTGAAGAAGACACAGATATACAACGCCTGCATATGACACCTTGCATACAACACCTGGATATGGCACCTGCATACGATCACCTGGATACGACACATGAATATGACAACTGCATATGATACCATGGATATTACACCTGCACGTGGCACCTGGAGAAGACACAGGGATACAACACCTGCAAATGACAGCTTGGATACAACACCTGGATACAACACCTGCATATGACACCTGGTTATAACACCTGCAAGCAATACCTGCATATAACACTTGCATTTGAAACTTGAAGACTACACCTGGATAGGACACCTGCTTACGATACCCTGGATACAACACGTGCACACGACTCCCTGGATATGACACCCTGGATACAACCCCTGCATATGACACCCAGGACACAACACCTTCTTTGAATACCTGGATAGGACATGTGCATAAAAAACCCTGGATGCTACACCTGCATACAAAAACCTGTATATGACACCTCGATTGACTACCTTGATATGATAACTGCATTCGACACACTGGGTATGACACCAGGATACAGCACCTGCATATACTGGATATGACACCTGAGGACTACACCTGGATATGACATCCTGCATATGCCATCCTGGATACAACAACAGGATTTGACACCTCGATATGACACCCTGCATACGACATCCTGGATATGACACCTGCTTATGACACCATGCATACAACACTCTGCATATGACACCCTGCATAGAACACCCTGTATACCCCACCTGCATATGCCACCCTGCATACAAGACTCTAGATACGACACTTGGACATGACACCTAGAAAAAACAACTCCATACAATACCCTGGATATTACACCTGGAGATGACACAGTAATAAAACACCTGCATGCGACACCTTGGATACAACACCTGGATAGGACACCTGAATATCACACCTGGATATGACATCCTGCCTATTGCACCATGGATACAACGTCTGCATATGACACCCTGTATATAACACCTGTATACGAGTCCTGGATATGAAATCCCACATTTCAGGGTGTGGTTTCCTTTACAGATAGAGTCAGTGGAATTTGTTCCAAGAGCTATTTCAAAGTTATTCCACGCTACACAGTTCACATGTGGTTTGCACTTGCTAAACGTGCCATCTGAATATGTTCCCTCTGGACAATTTGCACATTTAACACTTTTTTGAGTTTACAGTCCTTTTTTGAGTTAGATACTGTGCTGGGCTACATTCTGTATAGTTTACAGCATTACTGCAGGCATTACTTTGGTTAGTACAGTAGAATCCACCAAGCGGTTCTCAAACGGTATCTGAAGTGTTTGTGCACACCTTTTTTTTACTTTCAGTCCATAATGAGTGGTGCACACTGTACAGTTAATACAGCTGGAGAGGCCATTGGGCTCGTTAGTGTACGTTGATCCCGTACATTGCTAACAGGTTGTGCTCATGAATTCGGTGCAATGTCTAAAGACGTGGTTTCCTGATGGGCACATGGGGCAGCATTCCCAGTTTATCTCATATTCCGCTCACGCACAGGCTCCAGTGCAGGGATTAACATGCAGGACCCAAAGCACTATGATGATGATGATCGTGTGCCCTCCACAGGAGCTCATCGTGAAGACACTGGCAGCTTAGAGTCGGGGAGACTTTCATTGCGTTCCTCCTAGAAGAAAACATCGTTTCATACTATTACCACTATGGCCTCTCAGAGAATATAGCTTGGCATTTTGCTATGCTAAGGCATTGTCCAATCCCTAACATTTCTTAATCTTGTACAGTGACTCCCCTCTCCTTCATTGTGCAACCAGTTCGTGGCTAATGGTTTCTCGGTAGTACCCTGTTTCCGTTTTTTAATCTGTATCACTGTGCTCAGGAGTCTCTAACCAATTCTGCACGTATATCTCCCTATTATAAGCCTTCAGTTGTTTCCATAACTTGGTAAAGATTATGTGCTGCATGTACGTGAGAGCCAGTCCCCCTGATATTCCAATGCCTGCTGCGAGTGTAAGCAGAAACTGGAGTGTAGTTCCTAATTTTATCATTACACTCCTAATCATGATGTACAGTGTTCCCGTGGTAACAGCATAAGCAATGGCACTGACCACAAGCAGACATATGATAGTCCTTCTTTTACTAGTCGTTATGGATAGTCTTTTCTATTTGTGTACCGGCTTCAGTCTATCCTTCATAATGAACTTAGTTTTGCAGAGTACACAACTATGCTTGTCTGAGCTCCTAATCAACTGGTGGAGACAGACCCGATGCACAAAGCATAGGCTGCCCTTGCAGCTGCACAGCATGATCAGTGGGTTATCCTTGGTTCCCATATCGTGGCAGATTCTGCAAATATCCTGACTTGAAGGCATGGTTGATAAGTGTCGGACAGCACAGAAGAGATCCACAGGCGCAGTTATTTTACATCTATGCTTCCTAATAATTGGCAAGAGAGGGACATCTTTGAACATTTTGCATAACTCTCTGTCATGGACCTCTCATCACTACAAGGCCTAGGACTATCCATACATCCCTAAGAAAGTTCTAAGTTCCATATGGGTTTTATCACCTTGGTTGTTCTAAGTTCCATATAATTAGACTTTTCTATAACGTTTAACGCAGCACTACATGTTATACCCATGTACCCATTGTAACATGTGTGTCCCTAATCCCATTTCACATTACATTTCACATCACATACCATCTGTCTCGATGGGATCACCACCTTATCGTGGTGAGGCAGTTTGCATGCCCCAATGACCCTTAGGGCTATGTCAGCTGGAGTCTTGTACTCCTGGCAGGGTCACTCATGCCGAACAGGCCAAAGGATCGGGGCCAGACAAAGAGTAATCCCATTTCCTTTCCCATTTCCTCCTGTTCCCCCCCTCCCTCAGGAGGTTGGTCTATGGCTAACAACCTTATATCTTAAAACAATGATGTTGGAGAAGGAAAACTCTGAACTCAAACCTCCGCTGCCTTGCGGCCCTATCCATTCATGGAATAGGCTTCAGGAGTAAACCTCAAAGAAAAATCCAGAGCTGGAGTCCCTAAGGCAGTTCGACGTTGTACTCAACCTCTTTCTGGCAACTCCTGCAACGGCCCTGGTGCCAAACTGTAACAGCCATGCTGTTCCTTTGGATCAACCAGTGACATGGAGAGGGGGGACATGCTGCATGGGCAACAGCCTGCCCTCCATACAACATCACCCAGGCTTACATCCAACACCATACACCATTCATTCATTCCACCATCACCTACATTCTGGAGAGGACACTCCAGCTTCACCTTTGGCATGGACACAACACAGCGAGCAACAGATACTGGTTATAAGCCATTGCCCAATTGGCGTAGAGCGCTGCGCCAGGGGTTGCTTCCGATGGTGGTAGAATCCTTCGGGACTCGTTGGACAGCCACCGCCCGCCTTAAGCTGGGCAGCCCCCAGTCAGTACGGTGCTGTCCCGCCACAGTCTGCTGTCTTCATTGGGTGCATGGGGATTAGGAATTATCCGAACAGCAGAACGCAAACACTGCACCAAACAACAGAAGAAATTATTCAAAAAGGATCCCAGTCTTAAAACTTCGAAGTTGGAATGTCTGGACAATGTTGACCGGCCTTTCTGAAAACCTGCAAGACATCAGTGACTCGAGGAAGACAGCAGTCATTAACAACGAGCTGAAGATACTAAACGTGGACATCACTACCCTCCAGGAAACACGGCTTGCTGACTCAGGCACCTTGAAAGAGAAGAACTCCACATTCTATTAGCAGGGAAAGGGCTCTGATGAGCCCAGAGAGCACGGAGTAGGCTTCGCAGGGAAGAAGAGCTTGCTGAGTATGGTTGAACCACGCAGCGAAAGCTCCACTCGCCTCATGACGCGCCGTCTCAACACCACTGCAGGCCCTGCCACCCTTGTCAGTGTGTATTCCTCGACACTGTCTGCCTCTTCAGAAACAAAGGACCAGTTTTATGAGAATTTTGCATCTGTCATCAGAAACACCCCCAACAAGGAACAACTTGTTCTCTTGGGCAACTTCAATGCCAGAGTGGGTGCAGATCATGACTCATGGCCCTCTTGCCTTGGTCACTTTGGAGTGGGCAAAATGAATGACAATGGACGTCTATTGGAGCTATGCACCTTTCATGATCTGTGCATCACCAACTCCTTTTTCTGCACGACGCCTCAGCATAAGGTCTCTTGGATACACCTGCGCTTAAAACACTGGCATCTACTGGATCTTATTCTAGTTAGGCATGCTGACATTAAGAACATCCTCCGCACATGCTCTTACCACAGCACAGACTTTAATACAGACCACTCCTTGGTATGCTGCAAAATCAGACTGCAACCAAAGAAGTTCCACTGCACGAGGTCACAGAGGAACCCTAGCATTAATGTCAGTGAGATGTCTCGGCCAGACCTCGTGGAGCAGTTTGCACAGACCTTCGAGAGAGAGCTTGGCACATCACAGCCATTTTAGAAACTCAACAAATAGAAACTTTGCCATAGAAAAGTGGGAGGCTCTGTGGGACACCATGCACCGCATTGCCTTAGCCACCTTTGGGAAGAAGAACTCAAAATCACATGACTGGTTTGATGCCAAATTGGCTGAGATGAACCCTGCCATTGATGCCAAGTGTACTGCCCTTTGCAGAGTACAAGCGGTTACCAAATGAGAAGAACCTGCAGATTCTCAGGGCTGCCTGAAGCAAGGCTCAGCAGACAGCTCCTGCATTGTGCCAATGAGTACTGGACAGAGCTCAGCATGAACATTCAGACAGCTGCCATAACAGGAAACATCAGGGGTATGTACGACGGCATCAAGAAGGCACTTGGACCAACCCAGAACAAAAAGGCCCCCCTTAAATCCTCCACTGGAGAAATTATCACAGATAAAGGCCCTCAGATGGAGAGATGGGTGGAACACTATTCCGACCTCTACTCCAATGAGGGCATCACCTCGGCCCTTGATGTTATTGAGTGCCTGCCAACAATGAAAGAACTAGATGCAGAGCCAACTTCAGAGGAGCTCAGCAAAGCCATTGACAGTTTGTCCTCTGGCAAGGCCTCAGGTAGTGACGGGATCCCCCCAGACCTGATCAAACACTGCAAGACCAGCTTACTGAAACCTCTGCATGAGGTTCTCTGTCAGTGCTGGCAAGAAGGAGCTGTACTGCAAGACATGAGGGATGCTAACATCATTACCCTCTACAAGAACAAGGGAGAGAGGAGCGACTGCAACAACTGCAGAGGCATTTCACATTTTTGCATTGTCGGCAAAGTCTTTGCAAAGGTCATCTTGATCTGCCTGCAGAAGCTGGTGGAACGAATCTACCCAGAGTCACAGTGCAGCTTCTGTGCTAAAAGGTCAACGATTGACATGGTCTTCTCCCTTCGTCAACTCCAGGAGAAGTGTAGAGAACAACATAAACCCTTGCATGTTGCCTTCATTGACCTCACCAAAACATTTGACCTAGTCAGCAGAGATAGACTCTTCAAGATCCTTCCAAAGATTGGCTGCCCACCAAAACTGCAGAGCTTGATTGAATCCTTCCACTCCAACATGAAGGGGACAGTGCAGTTTGATGGCAGTTCGTCCAAGCCGTTTGACATCCGCAGTGGTGTGAAACAAGGCTGTGTCTTTGCCCCTACACTCTTTGGGATCTTCTTTGCCCTGCTTCTAAAACATGCCTTTGGCACAGCAACAGAGGGAATTTACTTACGGACCAGATCCACCGGCAGGCTCTTCAATATCACCCGCCTCAGAGCCAAGAAAAAGATTCAAGAAACCCTCATCAGAGATATGCTGTTTGCCGATGATGCAGCAGTGGTAACTCACACCCAACAGGAGCTGCAGGCACTGAGGGACAGCTTCTCCAAGGCCTGCAAAGACTTCGGTCTAACCATCAGCCTGAAGAAGACGAGTGTCCTGGGACAGGACACAACTGAACCTCCAGCCATAACCGTTGATGACTATGCACTTGAAGTTGTCCACCAGTTCACTTACCTTGGCTCCACCATCACCAACAACCTCTCCTTGGACAGTGAGATCGATAAGAGAATTGAGAAGGCAGCAACAACATTCGCTCGCCTCACAGCCCGAGTATGGACTAACCCCAAGCTGACGATGAAGACCAAGATGGCAGTGTTCAATGCCTGTGTAATCAGCACACTGTATGGCAGCGATACATGGACTACATATGCCAGGCAGGAGAGAACACTCAACACCTTCTATTTGAGAAGCAACCTTCCCAGCATGTTCACCATACTCAGACAGCAGAGACTGCATTGGCTGGGTCATGTCCATCGCATGGTGGATGGCCGCATCCCCAAAGACATCCTTTATGGAGAACTGCAATCTGGAAAGAGGGCTATTGGCCGCCCAAAGCTGCGATACAAGGATGTCTGCAAGAGAGACATGAAAGCAGTTGACATCAATACAGGTTCCTGGGAGGATCTTGCAGCTGACCACATGAGATGGAGAAGTACCCTGCATCAACACCTCAAAATTGGGGAACAGAAGCTTATAAACACAGAGGCAGACAGGATAGCTCGTAGAAAGGAGCGCAGCAAGTCTGGCAGTTCCAGTACATCAGGTACCTTACACAGTTGCGATCTTTGCAACAGAGTTTGTCACTCTCGCATTGGTCTCTATAGCCACAGAAGATGATGCTCCAACAAATGAAACAATGAGATAAGGATGTAACCCATGATCATCTATGATCGGAGGAGGCCGACGATGACAATTATTTCCAACATTCACATTTCACATCACTCCCCCTGTCAGCAACCTGATATAAGTGTAAAGCTTCTGCTCAAGGTGAACCAAGAGTGGGCGAAAAACCCTCTCGCACCAATTGAGAGGGAAAATTCTCACTCTGCCCGCATGTCCTGCGCGACAGCTTAGTTTGCCAGGGTCATCAGACACATACATATACATATACAGAATGACACATTATTGCAAAGCAAAGAAAAGAAGTGCATAGTCGATCAGTACCACCACCAATAGTGGGTCCAATACAGTTCATAAATACACTTGGGTAGAGGCACATTAATCCGCTCTCGTGAGCGTAGTGCTGGCCAAATTTTCATCTGCAGCAAGAATTTACGAGGCCGTTCCTGAGATGCGACGACCTCGGAATCCTTAGGCTCCCGAGTACCAGCTACCAGGCGGCGGTGGCACATTGGGTCAGTGGTGGCAGCAGCCGTCGAGTCATGTTGGGTGGCTTTGGCACCGCCTTTTGTCCTACCCCTTTAATTTTCATTCTGATTCATCAGTGTAACCTCGAGCCAGGTCCGAAATGTCTAAAGTCGCAAAGTCAGCTATGTTGATTGTACTAAACGGCCCGTATCTTGATGGACCTGGTTTGGGCTCGTGTCCTGACGGACCCAGTTGGGGTCCGTTCGGTAATCCCTCTGTCGTCCCTAGTTTCTCAGAGAACTGGTGCACTATTGGTTCGATATCAGGCGTGAGTGGATTTTCAGTTTCTGCTATCTGTTCGCTTGGCTCTTTTACTTGGGGTCCTATTTTCCTCTGAGGTTGTTTTCCCTTTCTCCGTGTGTTGAACGCTGGCACATCCGGATGATCCGTGTCCTCTGGGTCAGTGTCCTCATCTGAGTGGGCGAGTTGTACCAGCCTTGAGCATGACTCTGTCCACTTGGGCCTTTTTCTGGCAGCTCTGCAACAATGATTCAAATGATACCAATGCTCTCTACCCTCTACCTTGAATGCTGTTGGTGTTGCCAACACCACTTTAAATTTTCCTTCTCTCTGTGGTTGGCTCCAGTGTGTCCTTTTGAATAGCTTGATATACACGTAGTCTCCAGGCTCCACTTGGTGAAGTTCCTCCTGCTCTACCCTGGCACCATGTGTGGCTGCACGGACCTGTGGATACAGAGGTGTATGTATTTGGGTTAAGTGTTTCACATAGCTTGACATTTTGTTGTTCCAGTGTTGGGTCCTTATAGGGTCCCGAGTAAATGCTACTGGCATTGGCCTCCCTGTGAGCATCTCATGTGGTGTTAAATGTGTGTTTCTGTTGGTCTGCGAATGCATCTTCATGAGTGCTAGTGGCAACACCTGAACCCAATTTAACCTAGTGGTTGTGCAAATCTTGCCTATTTTCTCCTTTAGCACTCCATTCGCACTTTCGACCATCTCTTGTGACTGTGGGTGGTACACACACCCCAAATGGTGTTTTATAATAAAGCCTCTGTTATACTGTTTATTATCTCATTCACAAAGTGACTACCGTTGTCTGAACTCAACTGGTCCGGGATACCAAACCGAGGGATCAATTTCTTCTACTGTCTTAGCGTCATTCTTGGCTGTGGCCTGTGCTTCTACCCACCGGCTAAACTGGGCTACCACTACTAGAATATACCTCTTTCCCTCTTTTCTTTCTGTCATGTCCACAAAATCAATCACTAGATGCCTGAATGGCCTATTTGGTTGTGGTATATGAGTAATGGGTGTTGTAAACTGTTTCCTAACATTCCGTGTTGCGCAGAGTTCGCATGTTCTCAGAGATTTATCTACCATACTGGCTAAGTATGGGGACCACCATTCTGTATGAATTGTCTCAATGATTTTCCTGTGATCACAATGATCTATCCCATGTGTTTCCTTGACCAGCATCAAAAGGAACCCTAGTGGCGCTACCAACACTCCATCACAACTTCTCCATTGTTCAGACTGTGGGTCTAAGACTGAACCTCGCTTCTTTCACAAGTCTTTTTCTGCTGCTTTGGCTGACTCTTGAAACTCTCTAACATTGTCTATTGTTACCTGCATCTGCTCATTTTCTCCTGGCTCTCCCGCTTCCATCATTCCCTCTACACACACCTCTTCTCCTGCTGCAGCCCTTTTTGCTGCTTCATCGGCTGCTGTGTTTCCTCTACTAACCCAGTCTCCATCTGACTTGTGGGCTTTGCATTTCACAATCGCCAATTCCTTAGGGAGTATCATTGCTCCCAATAACTCTGAAATTGCTGGCCCGTGTACAATACTTGATCCATCAGCTCTTTGGAAACCTCTTTGTGCCCAGATTGGTCCCAACACATGACATACTCTATAGGCATAAGTCGAATCTGTATATATCATGCACGTTTTTCCAGTGCCTAATTTGCATGCAGCTGTCAGTGCTTTTATTTCTTCTAGCTGGGCAGAGCACAGTTGTGGCACTGCCACTGGCATTACTGTTTTAAACATTATGGAGTCATCATCAAATTTAATTACCACATAGCCAGCTTTGTTTCCTTCATTGGTACGATAGCATGATCCATCCACAAAGAAGGCATATTGAGCATTAGGCAGTGCTTCTGCTTCTAAATCCGCTCTAGCCTTCAGGTATTTTTCTACCTCTTTAGTGCATTCGTGTGGGGCTCCTTCTTGTGGGATCACCAAACTGTTTGCAGTATTTATTGTCGGCACTTTTTAATTGTCAGCTCTGGTGCTGAGAGGATGACATCATAACCTGTCTGTCGAGCATAGTTATTTTGAAATGTTGGCTGGTCAGCAGTGCATGTAACGCATGGGAAGTGTATAGGGTCACTGGATGCCCCATTGTGATGAAGCTTTTTGAAAAGCAAATGCTGCTGCTGCCAATCCTTGATAGCATGGTGGCATGCCCTTCTCCATGCTATCAAGTGCTGTGCTATAGTAAGCTATAGGTATTTTCCCCATGCCCTTTTGTTCCTGTGCTAAGACAGCCGACGCAAACCCTTTTCTTTCTGATACATACAAGTGGAAGGGCCTTCCATAGTCTGTATATGCTAATGCTGGGGCAGATGACAAGTCAGCTTTTAGCAAATCAAATGCTGCTTTTGCATCTTCCCTCTATGTCAGTTAGCACTAGACTTTGTTTGGTCTGCTGTCTTTACTATATCTCTAAGTGGTTGTGTTTTCATAGCAAAGTCACAGATCCATGGTCTACTAAACCCAGCTAAACCCAAGAACGATAGCATTTGCAACGGTGTGAGGTCTAGGGGCCTTGCAGATTGCTTCTACATGCTCTGGAGAGATTTTTCATGTAGTGCCTTCAAGCACTCTACCTAAGTATTCTACCATTGGTTGGCAGAATTGCAATTTTTCCTTAGCTACTTTGTGACTATTTTCTGCCAAAATTTTTAGAACTGTCACAGAGTCCCGTATACATTGCTCTTTGGTTTGGCTGCAAATCAACAAGTCATCTACATATTGGAGCAAAGTTGAAGTTACTTCCAAATTAGCCAAGTCTCACTCTAAAACTTGGTTGAAGACTGACAGACTCTCGCAATACCCCTAGAGTAGCTTGTATATGTATATTGTTGTCCCCCATAATTGAAAGCAAACAAAAATTGTGAGTCTGGATGTAGTGGAACACTTAAAAAACGCAGAACAAAGCTCAGTTACTGAGTACCACTTTGTTCCTTCTGGGATGTTAGACAATAGGGTGTGAGGATCAGGAACTACCGTTTTTTCTGCTATCACCACTGTTTACTGGTTATAAATCGTGGACCAGTCTCCATTTGCCTGAATTTGGTTTTCTGACTGGAAAGATGGGGGTGTTGCACTGGCTTTTTTTAAAACTCCTGCTTCCATTAATCCCTCAATTGTCAGTTTTTTGCCTCTTTTGACAGTGGGTACTGTTTTTGATAATGCAAGTGTGCTCCTGGTTTTAGCTGTATATTAACTAACCCTGCTGACTTTACCAATCCTACATCTGTTGGATGTTTAGTCCATAGTTGATCTGGTACCTGCGCTATTGTGTCCCCCTTTCTTCCTTTGTAATCTTTCAATCTTCTGCCCATTGGAGCAGTTGTTTGGTTCTACCCTTCTCTATCAGATCATCTGTCCTACTTATCAGAACAGTTTTTTTTTTTTTTACCTCTTCTACTGCTCTATCCTAAGGAATTTTCTGTCTGGTGATACACTGACTCCCTGTTCTACTTGTGTCCACTGCATCACCTGATCTGCTTCCTTCACCAGTGGCCCCAATTCTTTTGATTTTAAATTCTGCCCAATTAGCAGGGAAACATGGGGAGCAGCATCAGAGACTTGATACCAGTAACTGAGTTGAGGTGGTAGTTGGATCATGGCAGCGACCCCTTGGGGTCCTATTATAATGCTCACAGTCTTCAGGTTATAAGTTGTTGAAGCCACCAGTCCCATGGGACCCGCTCCCGGGTTTGGTGGTCCCTGAGGTAGCTGTTTTGGTCCCATCCAGTTCCCTTGACCTTGCCACCCTTGATCTTGTGGGGGTTATTTCTTGGGGGTGCCATTTGCCCTCCTTGTTGGTAGGCATATCGGCAGTCTCGTTTCATATGACTCAGATCTTGGCATATCCAGCATCCTCTTCCTCCTTGGATCATTGGCGCTCTCCCTCTTGAGGATTGTTGCGAGGATCCTCCTCCTCTGCCTCGTCCTCATCCTTGGCCCCATCCTCGGTTCTGAGGTGGGTATTGTTGGACTGGCGGATACATTGGCATGGGTGGAGGCACATAACAGGTCAGTTGTGCCATTGGCTGCGCCACCAATACTGTCACCTGCTTTGCTGTGTTCTTTTCTTCTTTTTTCTTTTCCATGTTTTCCTGCTTGCTGCGGGCCAGCTCACTCAACTGGGCCTTATGGAGCTGCATTATCAGGCTCTGAGCTGCTTTCTTCATCTCTTTCTCCTTTTGTCTGTGCCGCTCTATGCAGTGTATCACGTTTGCCTTGAAAGTTGGTCATGACATCGTCCTTTGCCCTACTATGTCCTCCAGCTTACTTTGAACTACTCCTAAGAGGGCGTTCTTCACCATCATGTGGAACAGCGCTTGGGTGGCTGGTGTTTCGTCCCATGCACTTTCTAGCCTTAATATGAACTCGGCCACATTCTCATTTTCCCCCATCATTATCTTCTCTACTCTCCCAGGATCCGCCCTAGTTGGATATGCATCCGGTAGAGCTTGCCAGAGTTGGTTTCGGTAGTTATTAATCATTCTTTTGTCATATTTTTGCTCTTTGGCCGCTTGTCCCAGGCCAGCATTTTTAAATATTTCAATCATCTTTGCCTTGCCCAGTGTTTGCGACCATATGGCTTTGATACCTCCTAGTGCCAGTCAGCCTTTACTATGCTGTCTACCATTTCTAGCTTTTGGGAGGCCTCATCCGCTCTTTGTTCCAGTTCATCCCGCATCTCCTGTACACTCTGGCGGAGTAGCTCCACCTTGTCATTATTTGCTTTTAGTCCTCTTCTGCTGAGCACCGCACACTCACTCTGCACTTGTTCCATTCTATGTACTTTCTGTTGTAGCTGTCTACTCTGTTTTTGCCTAGCTCCATCTTCTGGTCCATCCGATCCAGCTGCCTCTTTGTATCTTTCAATTCATTCCTCGCTTTCATGTGTGACTTTTCTCCCAGTTCACTTACTACCAGAAGACTGTCTTCCACTTCCGCTAACCGGCTGTTTAATGCTTGCAACTGGCTGTTGAACTTTGATCTCAGCGACTGGGTCCCACTCTGGGCTCTCTACACCCATTTCCCAGGCTTTCCTCTACTCCAGGGAGTTCCTCCTTTTGTTACCATGTCGCCACCATTTCCTCATTTTCATGTGGTCTGTATATCACTTTGCCTTTGAACTGGCCTTCCACTATCTCTAAATCCACGTCTTGTGGTTGTCCCTCTTCCAAGATTGGGTACATTCCTGCTATACAAGGGGTGGATATTTCTCTGTATGGGGTGGCTTTTCCTGCTCCTCAAGTTCCTCTGCTGGTGGGGCTGTTGGTTTTTCTTTCTCTCTCTCGTCTTTCAGTTTTCTCTGTACTTCTCCCTCTTCCAGGAACCATTCCAATATCTTTTTCTTTCTATCTGTCTTTTCACCTTTGTCCATTTTTATTTCTCCTCAGTTATCTAACCTCTGCTTCATTTTCTCACATCTTTCTTCAGTAAAGGTACCAGTTGTTGGCCACTGCAACTTCCCACATGTCCAGTCATTCCACTTTCTCATGTATTTTTCAATATCTTTCTTTGCTTCCTTATGCTTTAACATAATCACCCCTGCAGGTGTAGTTGGTAGCTCCTCCCTGCTCATGACAAATGCCCTATGGGCTACTTATCAGTAATCTGGATGGATTCACGGGGCTCTGGGACAATCATGCTTTAAATTGTCTTATTGTTACACCCGGTCTTACTTACTATCTTCCACCAAGATTTTGCAAGGGGGTTTGTTTGTTGTTTGCTGTTACTTGACCTCTTTTTCTCCGCACCCCCCTTGGGTTCAGCCATGATAGTGACTTTTCACCCTGATCAACATCCCCCTTTTTAATGACCTTTCCCACTCTAGCTCTGCCGAAGGCTCACTGTCCTCTTGAGAAGGATCAGAAATACAATCAAACACCTAGAATGTTGTGCAGGTGTTTTCATGGTTCCGGTTGTTCTAATAATTATTTTAATATTGGGCCCAGCAGGCTAAGTCTCCAGAGAGCTTGAAACCTGTCCTCTCAGTGTATATCAGGGAGTTGACATTTTAATTTCTCTATTCTTAATCATCTAATCCTTTTCAATCCATCAAAATATCACACTTTACGTCTAATATTTCCCTCTGTCTAATATACTTCTTTTGTTGCTTAATCTTCAATACTGTTGTCTCTTGTCTCTGATCACTCACTTCCGTTTTCACACCTCTAGCTCGCCACTGGCTTATAGAATTTCCCTCTTCTGTGTGTATGTGATTATGTGTGTGTTTCCTGTTTGTGTGTGTGTGTGTGTGTGTTACTTATCCCTCCTTTCTCGCTCTCACTCTCTGTCTCAACTCCTCTGACCTTATCTCAGTGTTCTCCTCAATCACTCAGCTTTTCTGTCCTCTTTTCTTCTAACACCAATTCAACTATTCAACTTTACAATCCTCTCTCCGCTGCCTGTACCTATCCGCTGCCTTTTTTTTTTGTTCACGGTATTCTTTTAGTAACCACACACCATGACAAGTTCACAAAATCACATCAAGGGTGCTCACAACACACAACAATTTTGTAACACTTTCTCCTTGGGTCCAACTCTGTCTTCTCTGAAAACTAACCCATTTTCAGCAGTGACTCTCTGAGCATTCCCACTACACAGCACTTAGGGACAAATATTATCACCTGCCTTACCCTGCAGGAATTTTACCTTGTACCACCTGCTTTACCCACAGGAATTTTCCTTGTACTCACTTTATCAACTTTTAAATTACTTCTCTGCCCATTCTCATCTGCTTATTGTTACTTCTGGTGCTTTCCACCCTTTAGTTCTTGGTGTGAAGCCAACTGCCTATACCCTTCCAAGGGCTGCAGTCTTACAAGCTACATAAATCTAAAACAGACTTGATAACAGGTGTCTGCTAACCTTTTCAATCAGATGTCCATGGTCTGTAGCCCGTAGTAACCACAGTCCTAGTTCAGGTATTTGGACGCACGTCAGCTCTTTACGCAATCCCCATATGGGCCACCATTAATATGTCGGAACTCAGAGCCCTTTCTGAGTTGACATACACTGGGTGGAAGCAAGGTCCCTCTCTTTTATCTGGTTGTCTCTTAGTTCAAACCCAATTATTCAGTAATCACTCAAATATACTTAGTCCAAATAAGAAATCTCAATGCAGCAGATGAGGAGAGGCAAGATTCTTTATGCAGTCAATCACATACAAGTCTGAGAGAGCAGCTGGTCTCGTCTCCCTCTGAATTCCCCTTCTTAAATACACTTAGCACCCCTGTGGCACCTCCTTCTTTTAATTTCCATATGCTGAGTCATTTACCATTATTTTTTGGTTTAGGCTATTTTACTCCTTCTCACCTTGATTTACATATTTTCTCATTTCCCATTATTTTCTCATTTATCCCAATACCGCTCTTAACTTGATGTCATCCTTCCTGTGGTGATGTCAATTTTCTCCATTCAATTCCCCTTATTTTCAGGCTACTTTGGGAGTTTTATAAAAAAAAAATGGTGCTTACTTATAAGTGCCAACTTCCGTACATTCTCTATTTGATTTTGTCCTGTTGAGCTGTTCAGACAGATTGCTCTGCACACCATCTTTTCTCAACCATTCAACCATGTGTAAGTACCTTGATCTCCTTATATTATTCTATATTATTTTATGCCATTTTATCCTTTCCTAAGTATTTCATTCTTTAACATGAGCAAGCCTTGTTCTTATTGCAGTTCTGCACTTTTCTAGTTTCATCATTGCTCAAGCTCTGCCTTATGCCCTACATTCCATTGCTCTTTTGTGTACTATATCACTGTGTTCCGGTCACTCTGATCTTCTTTTTTTATGCCAGGGCCGGTAACTGTGCCCTTTTGGTACAATGTACCATTCCTTCATCCCATATTTGGGTTCCTTGGCTAACTGTTAAGCTTTGGTTAAGACCTTACATGACCAATCACCCCATTGCTTGTTCCTGTTTTTCTCATTCACAGCTCAGTCAGCTCTTGTGCCCTTTTCCAGAGGGGGAGATCTGATCACCATCGCCATTACCATTATTGTTCCGCCCTTCGGCGTTGAGTTGTAGCTCCTAGTCGGACCCATTTCAGTGACGCACCAGTTCGAGCAACAGTGCGGAAATCATTCACGAGTCTGCTTCATAACAGAGTTTGGTCAGAGCTTTGTCTGTAAGTAATTACGTCAGCATTGCTGTTTACAGTGGAATGTATTTGTTTACTTTCAGTAATGCATTTTATCAAGTTCTTGACTGCATAGGTTTCACTTTTGTTTTGCCGACCTATTGTTTAATCTCAGTGCTATGCCTCAGGCTTAGAAGAGTGGATTTGTTTACATCTGACTCATAGAGATAATGCGTGTAACGGTATCGCAGTTAGTTGGTGATATTGTGGATGTTTGTTTCATTGCTATACATTAAGAACATGTGGTTTATTGAGTTAATGTGTTGTTATAGAGTTACTGTGTAACTTTATTTTATTGTGTGAAAGACACAACGGACATTGCATTTTTGTAATGTTTATTTTCTGTTTATTCTTCAAGTCTTAGACACTTAAATGGAGAAAACTTAAGAAATAAAACTGAGGAAGAAAAGAGAACAAAAGATAAAACAAAAATCCTCAACAAGATATCTGGAGTTTCCCTTCTTCATGCTGTCAACTATCTGTCTAGCCGTACAAAGCTGACGTTGTACTGCGAGGGCACAATAATTATCACTTGGCTCGTGCTAATCCTGACCACCTGAATTTCATGGAGTTCCTTTCTGCCACCTGGTTCCAATCTAGGTCTCCTAGTTTTCAGTCCAGGTCCACCCTTCACACCTCTCAGCCTTTGCCTCTCACCCATGATCAGTCTATCAGTCTCAACCTGAAACCAGAGACCAATCTACCCAGGCCTGCTATTGGCATTATTAGCCCCGTCCATCTACTGATTCTTCCTCAAGTTCTCCCTCAGGCTCTCTCATTCCTCTATGTTCTCCTGAGTATTCTTCTCTAGAATCTTCTCCCCCTGACTCTCCAATGGAATATTACCCAGATTCTCCCACTGACTACTCTCCTACACCCCCTGTGGATTCCGAGCTCCCTTCTTCTTCCACTGATCCTCCTGTTCCAATAATTCCTCTGGATAGGCTGACTGATCTGTAATCTTCAATAAATTTCCTTTATCCCGTTCCCAGTTTCAGTGTGGATATTTCATTAGTACACTAAGGTCAATGATTCTGTATGATTATGTGCACTAAAGTCAATTATTCTGTATGATTATGTGCCACTTATTTTAAGCTTCATATTTTACTACAACTAATTATTTAAACTATATTTAAACATTCTTGTGAATAAACGGTACTCTAAATATTCTTGTAAATAAACACTACCTTTTTTCTTGGCAAAATGTTGCTAACTTAAAGCCGATTATATATCTTAATGCTAAATAAAGCATGATGTAATATTTTAATGTTAAATCAAGCACGATATAGGATTTCTCCCAACATCAACCACACTTCCTACCTGGAAGGTCACTCATATCAGATTACATGGAGGGGATCCACATCTTCTACATGCCGACTTTCCACTGGAGTTCCCCAGGGCTCAGTTCTTGGTCCACTTATGTTCTCTTTTTATAATAGGTCCCTCTGTGATGACATATCCTCACATGGGTTCTCATACCACTGCTATGCAGATGACACTCAACTTCTCTCTTTTCCTCCCTCAGACACCGATCTTTCTGCCCGGATCTCTGCATGTCTGTCAAGTATCTCCTCATGGATGGCAATTCACCAACTGAAGCTTAATCCCAGCAAGACTGAATTGCTGTTCATCCCAAATGACTCATCCCCACATCAAGATCTTGCAATCTCCTTGGACAACTTTGTGATCTCTCCTTCAAGCACTGCACAAAGCCTTGGAGTAACCATGGACAATTGCCTGTCCTTCTCTTCTCATATCACTAATCTTTCTCGATTATGTCGATTTTCTCCTCTTTAAAATCCAAAGGATTCACCCATTTCTTTCCACTGAGGCCACTCAGATACTTGTTCAGTCCCTGGTCATCTCAAGACTAGACTACTGCAACTCACTCCTGGCAGGTCTACCTTTCAGCAGAATTCGTCCTCTGCAACTGATCCAGAATGCAGCTGCACGGCTTGCTTTCAACCTTCCGAAATTTTCACACTACAATTTCTCCATTGGCTTCCTGAAGCTGCTCGCATCAGATTTAAAACACTAATGCTCGCCCACAAAGCCAAAAATGGACCTGCACCCACCACCAACAACCTTTTCCCTGGTGGGGGGGGAGAGAGAAGCTGCACCTACTGACAATTAATCTTCAGGCACGAAGCCTATTTAAGAAGCCAGCACCATTTAGAAGGTGCTGGGTCTTTGTGTGAAGTCACATGAAACACGGCCAGTATATTAGTATTTCTCCTGCTGGGTTCCTATAAAACATAAAACACTTTGGATATGGCACCTGCATATGAAACCTGCATACAACACCTGGACACAACACCTTGATATGACAGCTGGAGGCAACATCCTACAAACATCACCCAGAATATCACACCTGGATATGACACTTTGGATACAACACCTGCATACGACACCAGAATACGATACCCTTGGATATAACACCTGCATATGACACCTCGAGAAGACACCTGGATACAACAACTGCATAGAACATCCTGTATACAACACATGGATACGACAGCTGGAGACAACATCCTGCATTCATTACCCTGGATATGACACCATGTATACAAAACCTGAACACAGCTGTTTGGTGTGCCATCCTTGTCTGCTAAGTTTGCTATCAATTATTGTGTTTATCCTTGTTCTCATTTGCAATGTGTCATCACTACTTGTGTATGATCGCTTGACACTGTTACAAATAAGCGACGACATGACCAACTTGCCTGAATGTGCTGAAAATGGACATTCAAAACCACCACCATTCTTAGCTTCTGTGCCTGCCTATCTGTGAGGTCCTCTCTGTGCGTTGCCTCGCTACAAGAAGCATAGAAGACGTGGAAAGAGAGGCGGCATACAAGCCAAAATCAAAGCTTACCTGGCATCTAGTTCTTCCAACATGAGTGATCCAGGCTGCTTTAAGTAAATATCCACAGAATATGGAGGATATGATCTGCATCGCTCTCTGCAATACAATTATCGAATTGTCGCCGGAGTGTGCGGCTCCAGCGGCAGGGCTGCATGAAGGAGAATCTCTGCCCGCTCAGTCGTGCTGCTCTTCGGCAGACTGTGAATTCCAGGCCGATGTGTGCAACCCTGTTCAATGCTCGCTCAGTCACAAATAAGATGCTTGTTTTGAACGACTTCATCTCCACTCACGAGTTGAATTTCTTCATGCTCATGGAGACCTGGCTCAAACCAGGTGATGACAGCGCTTTCTCTGAGCTCCTCCCCCTGGCTACTATTTCCTGAGCACGCCAATAGTGACAAGCCATGGAGGCGGGCTTTCCACAATATAGAAGCAGAACATCAGGGGCCTCATGTACAAAGGGTGCGTACGCACAAAAACGTTGCATACGCCCATTCCCACGGCAAAGTTCAGATGTATCAAAAGTGAAATGTCCATGGAAATGTGCGTGCCTCACGCCATAGCTGGCGTACGCATGTTTCTGCAGCTGTTGCAGCTTTGGCGACACTTAGAGGTGATGCTGGGAAACTGTTAATAATGTGAAAATTAGGTTTCAGAGTTGATTAAAGCGCAATTTGCAGCGAGAGCCGGGTTTCATAATGTAA
>JBCNYH010179554.1:0-22086 GCA_039654325.1 Tandanus tandanus | reverse complement strand
ATTTAATAAGAATATTTAATTCATTCAGATCTAGGATGTGTTATTTTAGTGTTCCCTTTATTTTTTTGAGCAGTATACATTCTGTGTGGTAAAACTTAATTGTACAGCTATTGTACCAGTCAGATTCAGTCCTAATAACATTCATCACCAAGTCCAATGTTTTATGCCATAGCATAGCCACACCTCCTGCTCTCCTTCCTGCTATTCCTTTGGTAAAATCAGTTGTGGATTCACCAGCACCATGGAAATTTTTTATAAAAGTGTTTAATTTTCCAAAGTCCAAGTTTAGCTAAAAGGGGTTTCCTGTGGACACAAAATGTCAAATTTTCCATTAAGTTGTCAATAGCTGTTGGACATTATCTCCTGCACTACTGCAAATACAGGTCGCGACATTTGTAAGATACAACACGCATATAAGAATTTAGTATAAACATTAACTTCACATCCAAGCTTTTCTTTAAGATAGTTAGACAGTGTCCAGACCATTTTGCACAGCAGGTTAGAGACGTCTATGGCGTTAAAGTCACCACCAGCAGCTCGTGAAGATAATAGGGACGAATCGAGGAATATTTTCTCCACACTCATTTATTTTTTTTTATTTGCATCCTTCTGGCTTTCTCTGAAAGCCACACAGTGTTGCTTGGTGCCAGGACTAAGCTCAAGCAACACCTTTTTTGAAGATTCAATCTACTCAGAGTCTACAAGTGTTTGAACCCAGGTAGCAGACAGGTTTGAGCCAGATCTGGCATCACGCCGGCACTGCTGGCCAACTGCTGGCATGGCAAGTGGAATGTCAACCGTATATGGGCCAGATCTGGCAATGATGGCACTGTTTATACAATGGCATGCCATATGTGGCCCGATTGTGTTTAAACTGATGTTGCCCATATGAACAGGCACACATATGTTCTCTTAAGTGTAAACCACAAATAAATGTTGTCTTACTTTTAAAATGTATTTCTACCTTTAGTGTCTCACACACCACCACCCCACCCCTAATTCAATCAAGTCTTTCAAAACGGGGTCCACCACCACATGCATCAGTGTGGGCTGTTGACAGGAAAATGTTGGAAAACCAGTGATCTGATGTAGCCTTGTGGACTCATTAGAAGATTAGCAGGAAAATGAAAAATGTGATAGAAACGTGGAGGAAGGCTTAAAGATTAAGGCATCAGGTGGGTGTGAAGTGATGCACACTGATAGTGAAGAAGAGAGTGAGCTTAGTCTAACTATGGAGGCAGAACATAAGTGTGATGATTCTGATGAGATGGACATGGATCACTCAGATGCATGCAGTGAGAGCACTTCTGATTTAGGGGCTTCTCTTGCAGATTGGGCCATTGAGTTTAGCATTTCTCTGATGGCTTTATCAGCCCTGCTCTCCATCCTGAAACATCACCATCCCTTTCTGCCCAAAGATGGAAGAACATTGCTCAGAACCAAAACAACATACATAAGAGAGTTTAGCAGGTGGAATATTTCACTATTTCGGTATACTGAAAGCATTTCTCAGGATTTTGGATAATGTGTGGTCTGTTTTCCCAGATAGACACACCTTTAGACCACAGCTGAATTTTGATGGTATTCCACTTTTTAAGAGCACAGGGACTCCGTTTTGTCCAGTGTTGCAGGGGTACAGTAAGAACCCAGTGGTGACTGGCCTTTTTTGTGGCAATTCTAAACCTAATTCTTTCTCAGAATATTTGCAGCATCTGGTGAATGAATTAAAAATGTTGAACAGTGGTTTTGTTTTTAAGGGAAAAACATTTGTATTGAATGTCAGCTCTGTTGTGTGTGATACACCAGCCCGAGCCTTTATCAGAGCTGATAAATTACATACTGTATATCATGGATGCGACAAGTGCCATCAAAGTGGTGTTTAAGTTGGTAGCCGGATGACATTCCCTGAGGTCAGAGCATGGCGCAGGACTGACAAATGTTTTAGACAAGCCACTGATGAGGACCACCACCGTGAACGCACGCCTTTATCCAACCTTGATATTGACATGGTTGCCACCTTCCCTCATGATGTACTTGGTGTGCTTGGAGGTAATGAGACTTCTGCTTGATTTGTGGTTGGGTCCTCCTGGCCCATTGTGTTGTCGAATGTTATCTACTCAGGCTTCTTTGGTTTCAGAAAGACTACTTGCTTTGCATGTACACTGACTGAGAGAAATGGATGGAAGGCAACTGAACTATGCCAGTTTTTGTTGTATACTGGTCCTGTTGTACTTAAGGATGTGTTGAAGTCTCAAATCTATGACAACTTTATGCTTTTGTCTGTTGGTGTGTACATTTTAGTGAGCTCGGAAAATTGCTTGAGAATGAATGACTTTGCAAACTCTGGTGGTTTCATTTGTTAAACACTTTGGCCGTCTTTATGGGCAAGAATTTTTAGTTTACAATATACATGGTCTTGTGCACCTTAGTCAGGACGTCAGATCGCATGGTAATTTCGATCTTATTTCAGGTTTTCCATATGAAAATTTGTTGGGGCTACTTAAAAATATGGTTAGGGGCCGTGCAATGCCCTGACTCAAGTGATCTGCAGGATGTCTGAAATTGATCATGTGAACTCTAGTCCTGATCTTTGTTCTCAGACAGATAAGGCATATAGGTTGGAACATGAAGATGGGCCAGTGCCACAGTTAACTAGTGAAGTACACCAATGCAAAGTGTTGTCCATAGATGGGATAACTGTCAAACCTTCTATGAGAGATTCATGCATTAAAATTAGGAACCAAGTTGTTTTGGTTGAAAGCTTTGTTATTAATGAAGGAATAGAATACATTGCAGGCAAGCAATACAGATGCAAGGAACCATTCTTGTATATTCATTTTAACCAAGAGAGTTAGGAATACACAAAGTTTCTAACCTGTCCATATAAGTTAAGTACTTTCAGATGGAGGAAAGTGTACAAAAGTACATCAAATTGCCATATCACCCCCCCCCCCCATGCACATTTTGTGCACTGTTGTGTATAAACTTTTGCTCTTGTTGAGATTGTTGTAGTTCCTTTTGTCATCAAATACAATATTTTAGTCTCTTCTCATAGAGCCATAAAGTTCTCCAGTTCTTTATAGATAGCAAATTTCAGTAACATGAAAATTACTAAAAGTCTTTACATTTTATATAGGCAATGTATCACAATATTATATATTTGACAAAACTAATGAACTGGAGGTGGTACCATCAAAGTGAGTAAGTGGAGAAGAATGTATGTGGCCGACAAACAAAGTGGGTGTTGTTAAGGCCACAAAAAGCCAAGAACAACCTTGAGCAGGCTGGAAACCATATAGGGTCCGAGTTATATTCACATCAAGTAAGTACAATTGTGTGGATTCGGGTACATGTTGAGACTAATCTTTGGTGAACATGTAAATACGCATAAGTCACCACGAACAAATGTAAATGCAGAATTTCTAAAGGATCTATGAAACCTATTTCAATTATAGACACCTTTCATCGTAATTTAAATAAGGCAAAAAATATATATATATCCATCATTAAAATACACCCTCATCACCCTGCTAAAATAAATAAATTACTAAAAATATGATGATGAAACTTTTATTCTACCCGACTTCCTAAAAAACTTCATAGGAATATGCAAAGAAAATAATTTCACTGTATTGAAATGTATCAGTTGTGTTTGAACTTTTCATGTGAATAACAAAAAATTAACCATTAACTACTTGTTATTTTGTTATTACAATGAGGCGAGACTAAAGCTTCCAGAAGCTGTTCAACACACAGACCTTGGGACAGATAGGGAGGATTCCCCAATTAAACTAAAAAGGTGAAGAATGTAAGTTGTTATGTTTTATTTTTACAGGCCCATATTTCTGCGCACTTTCAATTTTAATAACATCAAGTATTTAATTAGACCAAAGAACATCCACTTCCCTGGTGAAGATAATGAAGTGGCACATGTCTTTCTAAAAGCTAAGCCGTGGAAGAAGTAAGAACTTTGTATTGTTCATTTGACTTTAATCTTATGGTATTGGCATGTAAAATGTTGATACAATATTTGGTTTGCTATGTCATTGCAGACCAGCTGCGTTTGGCAACGATCCCTAAGGGAATGATTCTGAGGAGGAAGCTGTCTTACCAACAAGAAAACAACAGTAAACCCTTACTATTTTGAATTTGATAAGATCTTTAATCTGAAAACTTTCTGGAAAGCTTTGCTCTGGTTTATTTTGCATACAAGATGGACTGTCTAATGCAGGTGTTCTCAACTTTAGAGGCCAGGAGGGCCACATTTAAACCCCAAAAGGTGCCACAAATTATGTTTTCCGGCGGTGGGTGGGGAGGGCAGGAGTTTGGTCAGCTGTGTGTGCGTGCATGTGTCTGTGTGTGTCTGCTTGCATCGGGGCAGACTAGGAACTCAGTGATGCAGAGAGCAGAGGAAAATTGTGCGCCCCCTCCAATATAATGGTTGGGGAAACACTTGCATTAATAGCCAGGCATCTCACGGGCCACAAAATAAGAACCAGGCTGCCTGTTGAGTAGCTTTGGTCTAATGCATCAGAAATCTTTATTTATTCCTAATTCCTAAAGAACTTATTCCACTTAGATAAACACCAACAAAGGAAAGGCATCCTTGCAATCCAACCCCCCCAAAAAATCTAATCCTGTTCATGGTACTTGCAGAGTTCACCATACTTCTGAGCTGGACCAGAGAGACCAAGCGTCCCATAGCCTGCACCAGGAAAGAATTTCATACCCTGACCTGCACCAGAGAAAGACTGTTTCCTCTGAGCCACATCAGTTGATAAGGAGACCAGTCTTCATACACGTATTTTATTTAATTCATAGGCTGTGCTCTGCTTTTGACTTAACACTGTGGTGATTGCATTCATTTTGGCTTAGTTTTCAGTGTTTTCTTGTGGATTCTTTTTGTTTTTTCAGAGATGGGGCGGCTCGCGCTGGCTTGGGCTCCACCCGCACCTGCACACCGACTCCGGATTTCCGGCAATCACCACCGCCATTTAAGCCCGGCTGGGAGGCTTCTCCGGCGCCAGAGTATTCTCGCTACTGTCGCGGTATCTCAACCCGTTCTCTCACGAACTACTATGGTCATAGTTGTTGTGGTGTTTTACCTACTAGTACTAATCGCTGCTGTCTCTCTTTCCTTTCAGTGCCTCTACGAGCCCCATCGCTTCCGCCCCATCTCTGCTACACGGACCCGCTCTCTTCCTGGATTGCGCGCCCAGCGCTTCAGCCCTACCTCGGCCACGCAGACCCGCTCTCTTCCGGGATCACTCGTCCAGCGCTTCCGCCCCACCTCCGCAACGTGGAAATGGTCTCTTCCGGGATCGCTTATCATCCCTCATCACGGGTTTCCTCTTCACCCCCTGGACCCTGGTTCTCCTCCCTTCCCCTCTACTCCCTCAATAAACTTATTTAACTGCCTTTTCGCCTCTGGATGTGCTTCTGGGTTCTAAAACCTTGCTTTAGGTCATCCGTCATAACAAACACATTTTTATAAGACCTGTTGTTTAATTACTTATCCACAAAATCTTATTTCTTCCTAGCACTCCTGTGAAATATTCTCACAAATCAAGACATGATGATGGACCAGATGAAAATAATTTTCAAAAGTGTCCAGGGCTTGAAATCTGTAGCTTAAGAAGAGATAGGTGTTGAACCAACACCTGATCGCCAGTCTGTTGAATACCTGAAGGAGCAGCTCATAAATAGTCCTGACCTCAAAAACCAAATTAATACCAAATTAAATGTCAGTTAAACTTCAGGAGAAGAAAGTTATATAATGCTAATCATATTCTTGATTAAATAGGCTTTAAATAACATTGCTGAAACATACAGAATAAAATTGAGAAACTATTTAGTCTATGAAAAAAGATACATTTTGGATTCATAATTACATGGATAATTTAACAGCAGGTTTGACAGGCACCATAGATACCTACTATGAAAGTAGTTGAAACCATAGGAACACTGACTTCACTCTGCATCCTCATCCTTTATTTTACTTTACAAATTATTACTGTTGTGCTTTCATTGCATAGATCATGCTGCTCAGACTATCAGACCAGTTCAGATTTTCTGCTGATAATATCAAACATCTTTGAAAGAGTTAGGGCATATTGTACTGCTGATCAACTAACAAAGAAATAGCAATTCACAGAGAAATAAAGAGAGTCACAACCTTAACACTGCAACCTTGGGTGCAACCTTAACACTCTCTCTTGCCAAGAATATCAACATGCGAGGTACAAATGGGAAGATTGACTTCCAGCACCTGCAAATAAAGGATGTTATGATTGGTAAGTTTGTCTTGAGACTCACCAACTCCCTCACAGACTATCCATTTTTTATTTATTTCGTATGGCTGGATTTTCGAGGCCTTGATGCGCAGTTCTAAATTTTTTTGCCTATGTCCGATTTTTGAAAAAAATTGTTTTTTAGCGGCAGTGCGACATAATCGTCTCACATTTGGAGCCACGGACCAAGAAATAGAGATGCAGATTACAAAATGGCTCCAAAATGCCCCAGATAGAAATGGTGGGCGGAGTTACTGAATGAAGAGAAAGGAGCAGTGATGGATTTAAGAATGATGACAGGCTGTGCAAAATGCCAAATTGCTCATTGATGTTGCTGCAGTTCAAAAAAAAATTAAAAAGTCAAATTTCTGTGTTTACACTGTTAAGGTCTGATGGTGTTCCAATGCAAAATGTGTTTTTTCTCTTGCACTACTGGTGTTCCAGTCATGTTTCAGTATACAGTTAAAGGTTTTTAACTGAGGCTTGCTACAAGCCAGAGCAGGAGCATGTGATCCTCATCATGCCTCATCCGCCATATTGTGGTTAATATTGTGATCACCTTGAATAATTTTCAGGATCAGTTAGTGGTTGTAATTATAATCGTGACTCTCACACATTTTTATAATCTGAATTCAGGTTACCACCACACCATCTCTGTCATCAATTCTCCTTTTCTCCAGAATATGCGTATGCATGGTTCAGAGTTTATGTACAGGTGCACACATTCTCCCATGAAGTTTGTTTTTATAAATCACAACCTTTATGTTTAAAGTGACGTACACCACTTTAAGGACATTTTGTAGGTACACCATGTTTATAAATGACGCCCCAGGTGATTTTTTGAGCAATTGATCCTGCAATTTCAGACGCTCTCCTAGGACATCATTTACATCCTGCTTTTTCAGGTGTGGTTTCTAGGCTATGGCTATTGCTTTTGTGATGCAAAAATTCTAAAACAGCAGTTTCGCTTGAGCAGCAAATTGTGGCCAAGTACATTGCAAGTTATAATATTTATATTAGTTATGGTCAACTGGATTGTGTTAGCATAGAGAGCCATGGAAAGGGCTCTCTTTAAAAAAAATTATATAGCTGATGATGTAAAGCTCCCTAGGAATATAACTCCAAGACTGAAAGTAAAAGTAAAATTAATGGCTGGCACTACAAGAAAAAGGACACTCAAAACTAAAAACAAAACACACTTTACAAGCCAAAAGGAGTTCTTCAGTAGAGACCCTTTGGGTTGTAAAAAAGTAGAAATTGAGGCTGCTCCTAGCAATGCAACCCCTCCTCCTCACCCTGTTCATAACAGTAGTGCAGTTATTCAATGAAAAGGAAAGCAAAATACTGACAATCCTAAAAATAGAAGTTGCAAGAAAATTATCAATAGAAATCTTCATAGTTAAACAAAATGAACCCTCCAATACTCTAAGTTGGTTTGTGAGCCTGTAGCCCCTAACAAAGATTATAGCCAACAATTGCTTGGCCAGAATGGAGTGCACTGATATCATACCTCTCCCAAGTGACAGCACTGAGAAAAGTTCTGAGTCCAATGTTTGAATCCCCGTTGGAATCCGGGGTGATAAGAATAGATCCTCAGTACCCCCTTGCTTCATGGATTTGTGGGTAAATGGGGCAATTCATTTGCCATGAATTGTGACCTGTGTCAGTGGAGGAGGAGATCCTTGAGACTGAGGGGGCTGCACTCTTTGGTTCCTATTTCACCTAGCCGGGAGGTTGGAGAGGCCAACCCAATCAATCGCCTGGTCATGCCAAGCCCTAGGAATGACATTTATCTAATAATTAATTTCTTCATGAACTTCCTTTCATCATCCTTGTATAATTTAGATTTTTCACAAAATTAAATTTTTCCCAAACAATAGATTTCAAAAATACTCGGATGGCTATTTCGAGTTCTAGTGTTGCTCCACTTAATTTTTTGTTTGTCATTCCTTGAAGGCGGTGGTTAAGGGTTAATCAAGCAATGTTTTGACACCTTTGTGTTTTACATTGCTTGAGTGTATCATTCATCTATCCCTGTTGTACATCTGCTGGATAACTGCAGCTCTGTGCATCCCCTTGTAGGGCTCCAAAGAGGGTGGAGAGCATAAGTGATGAAAATCAACCAACATGGCTCAACCACCAACAAAAAACGTGTGTGTGAAGATTCGGATCTTGGACTGTGTGGACTGTCTACTGGACCTGAGGCTGTACCAGCAAATAGTGATTGGCCACAATTGGCAGTGTGGGCAGGTGCCAAGTCCTGCTGGAAAATGAAGTCAGCATCTCCATAAAACTTGTCTGCTGAAGGAAGGAAGTGCTCTAAAATGTCCTGTTAGATGGCTGCATTGACTCTGGACTTAATAAAACACAGTGGACCAACACCAGCAGATGACATGGCTCCTCAAATCAACACAGATTGTGGAAACTTCAAGCATCTTGGATTGTGCACCTCTCCATTCTTCCTCCAGACTCTGGGACCTTGGTTTCCAGATGCAAAATTTGCCCTCATCAGAAAAGTGGACTTTGCACCACTGAGCAACAGACCAGTTCTTTTTCCTTTAGCACAGGTAAGACCCTTCTGACATTGCTTGATGTTCAGATGTGGCTTGACAAGAGGATTACGACATTTGAAGCCCATGTCCAGGATCCCCCACACTTTTGAATGGCCTTTTCCTCATCCCTATTGCTTGTGCACCTTTTTCTTCCACACTTTTCCCTTCCACTTAACTTTCTATTAATGTGCTGTGATACAGCACTTTGAGAACATCCAACTTCTTTTTCAATTACCTTTTGAGGCTTTCACTCCTTGTGGAGGGTGTCGATGATGGTTTTCTGCACAACTGTCAGGTCAGCAGTCTTCCCCTTGATGGCGAATTCTACTGAACCAGACTAAGACCATTTAAAGGCTCAGGAACCCTTTGCAGGTGTTTTGGATTAATTAGCTGATTAGAGTGTGACACTTTGAGCCTAGAATATTGAACCTTTCCACAATATTCAAATTTTCTGAGATTTTGGATTTGGGCTTTTCATAAGCTGTAAGTCACAATCATCAAAATTATAACAAATAAAGATTTGAAATATTTCAATTTGCATTGAATGTATATAATATATTGGTTTCACCTTTTAAGTTGATTTACTGAAATAAATGAACGTTTGCACAATATTCTTATTTTTCGAGTTTCACCTGTAATATAAGAAATCAATATCCGTCATTTATTTAATGTACACAGATGGTTCTAAGGAAGGAGATTAGCTTCTGCAGCTGTTTAAATTTTTTTTTTACCAGTAGCATTTGCATTCCTGCAGAATGCTCAATAAACACTGCAGAAGCATGTGCCTTGCTTTGAAACCGGCCGGAGTAGCGGCCAGACCCACGGACTTACCAGCTGAAATCTGGAGAAAAACTCACCAGGGATGCAGAAGAGGAGGACAGAGGAAGAGAAAGAGGGAGGCGGCGAGACAGTGGCGACTTATGGAGAGAAAAAGGTACAAAAAAGAAAAAGGAGACGTAGACCGTCTATTATAATGGGGAATATGAGGTACCTGGTGAATAAGATGGATGAGCTGACAGTGCAAGCCTGGAGTCAGAGAGAGTATTGGGAGTGTAGTTTTATGTGCTTCGTAGAGACATAGCTGCATCACAATATTCCCGATGACAATGCATCCATCGTGGGCTTTCACAGTGTCCGTGCCGACAGAGACTGCACCGTGAGCGGTAAGCGGAAAGGAGGGGGGCTTGCTGTTCTTGTTAATAACCAGTGATGTAACCCTGCCCACATAACCATCAAAGAGTGGAGTTGTGGACCAAACATTGAACTGTGTGCTGTTGGACTCAGACCATATTATCTCCCTAGGGAATTTTCCCATGTCATCTTAGTGGCTCTTTATGTTCCTCCTTCTGCCAACCCCACTGCTGCATGTGACACTGTTCATGCTAACATAGCCCGGTTACAGACTCAACACCTGAGTGCATTCATTGTGATCTAGGGTGAATTTAACCATGTCACCATGAACACTACACTGTCAAACTTTGTGTAGTATGTGGACTGTCCCACCAGAGAGGAGAGAACTTTAAACCTGCTGTATGCAAATATTAAGGATGCCTACAGCTCCTCCCACTCCCTCCACTGGGGAGATCAGACCACAACTTAATTTATATTTCTTCATGCTATGTGCCTGTTGTGAAGAGGCTGCCTGGGACTACAAGGAGATGGACGGAGGAGGCCTTGGAGAAATGACAGGACGGCTTTGAAGTGACAGACTGGCAAGAACTCTGTGATCCCCACAGTGAGGACATTGATGGGCTCACTGAGTGTATTTCACACTACATAAATTTCTGCACCGATACCATTGTCCCAGCTCAGATGGTCTATTGTTACCCAAATAACAAGCCGTGGGTGATTAAAGACATCAAAGCCCTCTTTAATGACAAGAAGAGGGCATTCAGGGCTGGCAACAGAGAGCAGGTGAGAACGATCCAAAGTTTACTGAGAGTCAAGATCAGGGAGGCTAAGGACAATTACAGGAGAAAGCTGGAGTGGAAACTCCAACATAACAACATGAGAGAGGTTTGGAGTGGCCATCACTGGTTTTAGGCCATCGAAGAGCAGAGGAGCTGAAGGTGGTGAGGACAGGGCCAACGAACTGTATATGTTTTTTAACAGATTCGACACTGCGGCTACTGCTCAGCCCCCATCTAACTCGTCGGGAGCCTGAGACCCCCTGCCACACCACCCTCTCTCCCTCCCTCTCCTTACTGCACTTCTGCCTCCTGTGATGGACCTGAGAATCCTCCTGTCAACTTCAACTATAATCGGGTTGAGAAACAGCTGAGAAGACTACACTCTGGCAAGGCAGCAGGACCAGATGGGGTGAGCCCCCATGTCCTTAAAGCCTGTGCCCCGCAGCTCTGTGGAGTCTTACACTACATCTTCATGATGAGCTTGAGTCTACAGAGGGTCCCTGTGTGGTGGATGACGTCATGCCTAGTTCCTGTACCAAAAACCCCATGTCCCAGTGGCCCCCAGGACTACAGACCTGTGGCAATGACATGTCATGAAGACCCTTGAGAGACTCATACTGGATCAACTCCGACCCATGGTTAGACCACATATGGACCCCCTTCAGTTCGCTTACCAGCCTGGCCTCAGAGTTGAAGATGTCATCATATATTTGCTTAACCGTGTCTACACCCACCTGGACCAGCTGGCAAGCACTGAGAATCATGTTTTTTGACATTCCAGTGCATTCAACACCATCAGGTTGACCTTCCTGGGTGAGAAGCTGACAGTGATGCAGGTGGATGCCTGTCTTGTATCCTGAATTGTGGACTACCTGACCAGAAGACCACAGTATGTGCGCCTGCATCACTGCGTGTCGGACAAGGAGGACAGCAACATAGGCACACCACAAGGGACCGTTCTCTGCCCTTTTCTCTTCACCCTCTACACAACTGACTTCAGCTACTGCATTAAGAACTGCCATCTTCAGAAGTTTTCTGATGACTCTGCTGTAGTTGGATGTATCAGTGGAGGTGATGAGACGGAATATCAGGCTGCTGTGGACTCCTTCATCACATGGTGTGAGCAGAATCATCTGCAGCTTAATGTGACAAAGACCAAGGAACTGATTGTGGATTTTAGGAGATCCATAATACCAGCGGCCCCTGTTTCCATCAGGGCATCAATGTGGAAATGGTGGAGGATTACAAATACCTTGGAGTTCCTACTGTCAATAAACTGGACTGAGTTAAGAACACTACTGCACTTTACAAAAAAGGGCCAGAGCCGTCTTTATTTTTTGAGGCGGCTAAGGTTGTTTAACATCTGCCAAACACTGCTCAGAATGTTCTGTGAGTCTGTTGTTGCCAGCACTATTCTTTATGTTGTTGCATGCTGGGGCAGCAGATGCAAACAAACTGAACAAACTGATCCGCAAGGCCAGTAACGTTGTGGGGATGGAGCTGGACTCTCTGACGGTAGTGTCGGAAAGGCGAATGTTGGCACTCCTTCATATATATATATATATATATATATATGATTGTAGATTTCTGTATGTATATCGTGTATATATAGACATTTGCAATTTATCTTATTGAGACTTCTATCTTTATCTAATCTTTTCTTTACTTGGTATGGAGCAACTGTGTGCACACACTTTCCTCCAGGATCAATAAAGTATTCTGATTCTGATGATTCTGATGTTGGTATTCCAGTTAATAAAAATGCTGACCAGACAGCAAAAAAAAAAAAAAGGCCTACAAAAAGAACTTTGTGAGTGTCCTGTTCCTCACTCAGATCTCTGTCCTGCCATCAAAAAGTACACTGGTGCTAAGTGACAGGGCGAGTGGAATGAGGAACAATCAAAAAAACTATACGAGATCCTACCACTATTAAATTATAGTAGACCAAATTATCCAGGGAAATGGAAAGACCAAATGGTTTTTACTAGAATCCATCTAGGACACTCCAGGCTAACACAGTCCTTTTTATTAAATAGGGAACCTCCCCCAGAAAGTGTGGCTTGTACCTGCTCATTGAGCATAAAACACATTCTTATGGAATGTGGTGATTTTAGTCTTGGTAGGCAAAGATTTTACAGTGTAGCTGGTTTATAAAAATTTTTAGAATTGTTGATTTTTAAAAACAGCTGGTCTTTATTCATTATTGTGATTTTACTTCTACCTAGCAATTATAAAAACGTTTGGCATTAGGAACATTTTATTCCCCTTAAATTATTATACAATTTTATCTATTTTGTGGATGGATTTTTTCTATTTTGTGGGTGTTTAATTTGCTTCCTGTTTTTGTTTCTCACCATGAATATGACCGTGGCTGTTGTCATGGCTTTAAACACCATATACTCACTTACTCACTCCACTGTTTAAAATGTTGGATGGAATAGTTTATATCATTACTGCTTGTGGATTGCAGAGACCAATGTGACCATTTTCCTCAGGACTGTTTTTGCTGAGATGATTGGATTTATTAGGGACACGACTGGAGTAAGTAAAGAAGATTAATGAAAATGAACTGTAAATAAGGACTGTGAATGGTATAACTTGATGATGAAATATTCTTGTTTTGTGGCACCCTTTGTATGTGATGGTGTTTACATGCATTAGCTCTATTGAGTGTTTTCAGCCATTTGGGCAGTTTTGCCAAAGAGTAATTTAAAGGAGAAATGCAGTTGTAATGTATATGCTTTTCATTACTTATGTGATATAGTGGTTATGTTCAGATTTGTTTCGCAATACTAAATAACTGATATTTGAGCTTTTGAAAACCATACACAATGCCAACTCATCCTGACTTGACAGACCCTTATGATGACAATGACTTTGTGCCTCTTCCAAATCGAAATGTGCCTAGACACACTGACACAGATCTCAAGCTGAAAGTCAGGAATTTGTACGCCGAAGTATAGATGCTTCAGCGGTGTCTGCATGACTCTCTTGACTTACAAAAAAATATTTTGGACCACTGGGACCAAGATGAAATGGTTCACGGCTCAACCTGCTCAGCCTGCTAATCTCACCCCAGTGGCTGCTTCAATGCCCTATATGCCCTACCTCACTATTCTGTTAACACTGCCTCACTCTTTCAACCAGATTCCCTTAAACTGAGCAATACAACCAGAGTTTTGGCACTTGCTAAATTGGAGCTTCTTGTGTTCACTGATGATAGTGTGACACACCCAGAAGATTGACTTTAGTCTGTTAATACTTATTGGTCCTCCCTTGACCTGACAGATGCTCAGATTCTCAGAGAACTGCCTCGTTTCCTAGCTAAACAACCAAGAAAATGGTTTAGCATGCATAGTACTCATGTTGTCTCTTGGACTGGCTTCACTGATCTGTTCAGGATGGTCTTCTTTGCTGTTGATAACCAAGAACATGTCATGAGAGGCATCCTAGACTGCATTCAATGTCCTGATGAGCCCCTCCGGACATTTGTTGCTCACATACTTAGCAAATTCAAGAAACTGAGAAATCCACCATCAAAACAGGGACAGATTTAACTTATTGGTAAGCATGCTCTTGAAAAGTACAAAGTTGCACTTTATTGCGTGCCTGTGAAATCAGTCATTGACTTGGTGCTAAGAGCACATGAGCTCCATTTTGTCCTAGTGCCTAAAACTACACAGCGGCACAAGTGACTAGTAGACCTGACAGTGGAACCTATTGCTTTAAATGCTCTATGTCTGGTTTCACATCTCACACCTGCCCAAACTGCTCTTCAACCTCAGAGGCCCACATCCTCCCAGATCCAACACAGAGACATGAAGACAGCTATGGATGATATGTTTGACACAGGCACCTTGCTCTCAGCTGTGAGAGCTGATATCGTTCAGGGAAACATTCAGTCAATCCTTAGCCAATGTGTGGTCAGCCCCACCACTCCGGCTTGCAAACAACACAGCTTATATTCTATTAGGTGTCACCTGGTTAACGATTGGGTTCATGGGCAAATGTAGGAGGTTTGTTGTAGTCCCTGACCTTTCCTCTCCTTTAGTTCTTAGAATGGACTTTATGATACATTCCTCAGTGAGCATTCATATGCCTTCCAGAACAGTGATCATGGATGACAATCCGTTCTGCCTCGATGAACTAGATGATAGCAGCTGGGATACAACCAACCTGGAGCATGGAACCATGATGTTTCTTGAAGTGCCACCACCTGCTCTCAATGACAAAGTGGTTGATACTAATCTGTTGACGGTAGAGAAAGTGGAGCTGTAGAAACTCCTAGAAAGCTACATTGACCTGTTCGATGGTCACCTTGACTGCACCTCCATGGCAGAAAATGTAATTAATACTGGAGACCATGGACCATGGGCTGCCCCTGTAGTCATCATGAACAACCCCCCACATGACCAAAAGTTCTGTGTGGACCTTCTTGGGCTCAATCAGTTGACTGTCAAAGACTCATATCCTTTGCCATGAGTGGATGAGTCTCTTGACTTCCTTTCTAGAGGGAAGTTTCTCACCACCCTGGACCTTACTCAAGGTTATTGGCAAGTAGCTGTCGCTGAAGAGTCTAAGCCTAAAACTGCCTTAGTCACACCCTGTGGCATATTCCAGTTTAAGGTCTTTCCCTTTGGTCTCAGCAAAGCACCAGCAACCTTTCAGAGGCTTATGAACACAGTCCTTGCTGTTCTGTTACAAGTCCTGTGCCGAGTATCTTGACAGCATCATTGTAGCATCTCCTACCTTCAAACAGCATCTTGTGGACCTGGAGGAAGTCCTGGCCAGACTGAAGTCAGCCAGCTTCTACTTGAAATTGAGCAGTTGTCAGTTCTGCTTGAGTGAACTCATCTTCCTTGGCTACCATGTCACCCCATTTGGCATACACACAGACCCTGACAAAGTGGAAGCCATGTCAGAGTTCAAAACAACAACCTCTGTGAAGCATGTGCAGCAGTTCCTTGGCCTATCGAGGTACTACCGTCACTTTGTCAAGGATTATGCTCATCATGCCAAACCCCTCTTTGCCCTCACAAAAATAATGTCCCATTCAGCTGGGACAGCAAATGCCAAATGGCTATGAATACCCTGAAATGCTGCATAATTTCGGCACCTGTCCTGAAGTTCCCCGACTTTACACATCCTTTCTTTATTCACACAGACATGTGTGACACTGGTCTTAGAGCTGTGTTGAATCAAAGATATGATGATGGCAGAGATGTTGCCATAGTATAAGCTACTTTTGCTTTGCACAAATCTGAAAAACCATACTCAACCCCTGAGAAAGAGTGTATGGCCATTATTTGGGCCTGTGATGTCCCATCAGAAAATTTAGGGTCATGCCTGTCTGGTTGATCTGTTCTCGCCCTCCTCTCGTTCCAGGTCACCTGACTCCCCTTTGTGTGTGCTATGATTGCAGGCTCCGCCCTGATCTATTCCACCTGTTCCCAATTTCCTCTAGAGGATAAAAGGCCAGCATTTCCTTGGTTCCGTTGCCATCTACTCTGCCTTGTCTGTCCTGCTTTTGGGTCGGTTATTCTGGAGAGCCTGCATAACAGGGCCTTAGAGCACTTTAGGCCATATGTTGAAGGTCTCCATGTGACCATCTTTTCTGACCATAACACCCTCAGGTGGCTGATGTCTCGCCCCAACCTGTCTTTGACTTTCGTAGTCCACAAGCTTGGGAACACAACAAAGTTCCCGATGCCCTGTCTCGCAACCCTCTTCCAGCAACAGACGCTCTGATGAATCTCTTGCCTGAGTACACTGTGATTGGAAGTCTGGATCTCTGTACTCTTCCCCCGGTCATGTTTACAGACCGCACATATGTCAGACAGCTACAGCTGGAGTACCCAGTGACTGGTGAACTGCTCCGTCAGGTGGAAGATGGGCAACAAAGTGACAACCATGATTCCTTGCAGTATGTTGTCCAAAATGGTCTCCTCTACTTTCAGGGCCCAAAGATGAAATGTGGTCTACACCCGCTAAAGCAAAAGAAACTTTATGCTCCCATTGCCATTTGTTGTTGTCTTCTTGAGTACTATCATGATCATCCCACAGCTGGACATCTGGGTGTTGCAAAGACACTGGCCCATCTACGGCTCAGGTTCTTTTTGCCAAACATGGCCTCTGATGTCAAAAGGTATGTTGTCTCCTGTGCTGTCACTAAGCCAAGCCAAAGAAAACCAGCAGGACTCTTGGTCCTGATTCATCCACAGATACCTTGGGAGTAGACAGGAGTGGCCCGCTGCCCTGTACACAAAAGGGAAGTGCTTACATCATTGTCTTCATGGACTACTTCTCCAAATGAATTGAAGTATGTGCAGTGAGGGAAGCAACGGCTCAGGTTGCAGCTAAAAAGTTAATCAGTGATGTGTTTGCCCATCATGGTGCTCTCTCATACCTCATTTCAGACAGAGGAACACCTTTCGTGAGTGATCTTTGTGAATGCGTTGTGTCAGCACTTGGGACCAAACACAGACTCACTGCTGCATATCACCCACAGACAAATGCAACAGAAGATGTCAATCATACTCTTAAACCAGCCATTTGTGTGTTTTTTGGGGACCAGCAGAATGCATGGGACTGATACATTCCACAGGTCAGTTCTGCACTATGCACAGCACCTCATTAGAGGACAGGTGTCAGTCTATCTATAGATGGGAGTTGGAGACTCTGTTTGACTTTGTCACCAAGTACACATAGGATGGAGCGGAGGACCCAGATGTCCCCATCCAGAAAACCTGAGAACCTCACTTTAAAAGGTGCATGAGAATGTCCAAGTAGTGCTGGCTACAAGCCATAAGCGTCAGAAACACTACTGCAATCTGAGATGATGCCATGTCTCCTACGAAGTTGGAGGCCTTGTCAGAGTGAAATCACACACAAGATAGTTTTTGCTAACAACTTCATGGCCAAGCTGGCCCCACTGTACACTGGTCTCTATTACATCTCCAAGAGGATATCTGATGTGACCTACAGTCTCACCAAAGTCGGTAATGGGGAGGCGGCTGGAGTTTTTCATATGGCAAACCTGCAGCCATTCCATATATGGACCACAGCCTCAACCAACAAGCAGGTGGCTCACAGAAGTGCAACTTGACTTTAGAAGCTGTGGATGTTTTTGTGGATGTCATCCTGCTCAAAGCTCTGTACAAGAAACTGATGACATGATTCATGACTGACACCCATAGCCCACCTTTGACTGACTCAGTCCCGGTACTTACAGGCCATTACAGCCCGAGTGTCCCAAGAGTTACCTCTGGATGGTCAGATAATAGGTGGACCAACCCTTGTCATACTGACAGAATTAGGAATGTAGGTCATGTGTCAATTGAAAACACACCTGTTTTATAACTATGTATGGAGTTTGTTACACAGCCCACCAGCACGGTTGTGATGTTATGTTCTGCTACACTAAGTTGTTTTAATGTGTTCCATGAAAAAAAGGGTATTCGTCCTTGTCTTGAAAATCATAAGTTGTATTTTTTTATTTTCTATCCACCTGTCATTAAGGTCCTCCATACTGAGTGGTACAGTCATGTATGCCAGTCCCATCAGTGTTTTATTGTACATCACCCTGGTGCTGACAGCTTATCAGCTTGGCCATGTATGAGAGCATGTTGTTTTAGTTAACCCTCGGTAGCTTACGGCTGGGGATAGTTGTATGTCAGATGTGTGTACCTTTAAGACATTGTTTCTAGCTGCGCCAGTAGACGTAGACTGTAGCTTTACATTTTGTTTTCAACTCTCGACACAAAGTGAGATTTGTGTTTACATGCTTCTTTACTCATGAATTAAGTAATAGCCATACAACCAGGCTTTGTAAGGTTAAGTTACATTAATAAATGACAAGCGCTGTGGAAAAACCCAATGCATCATGGCTGTATCTGTTCCACATATGAGTTAAGTTAACTCTACCCTCAACCATGGACCCAAAAGTGCTACAACCTGGGGCATCTTTCATTCTAATCATTTATGTCCACAAGCTTGAACTGTAGATGGTAACTGATGACTTTCTCTTTCTTGGGTGCAAGTCAGTGGCTGGCTGGACAGCTTAATTAAATTCTATTTAACTTTTACTTGCTATTAGCAAACTTTTTTTCTAGGTTTATTTATTGATTGTTTTTACCAGTTTTTAATCCCAATTCCTACTCATCAAAAAGTACTTAACTATCACATAATAGCTACCAACCAAGTAGGGAGAAGGTAAGCATGTGCTTCCTCTGATTCATGTAATGCCAGTGCATTTTATTTAACTGCTGCACATGCATACTCAGTGGAAAGCGCTATCCGCCCCCTGCAACACCTGATGCTCAAACCTACAAACTCTCACATGGTAATGGTGTGCCTTGTCAAATTTCAAATGTACTTTATGAATTTCAAAATTTTGCCCTAATGATCAAAGCTAAGGTAATGGTGGCAGAGAAAAAACTCTGAGAAGAAACCTTACATTGTGTATTAATGTTGAAGGTTGAGGGTAAGGTTTAGCAAACGTCAGGCATACTTCCCGCATATCACTTAATGGGTTATATTAATAAGTAGTTTTATCTCTCTCTGTCCCTTTTTTTGGGATTTGATTTTTTCAGAATTGTGTGTTTGAGAAAAGACATCTGCACAAAACCCACTGGAGATCAGCCATGCTTTGTTTATTCTGATTTCTGAGTAATCAATAAAAGCTTGATTTTGCACACTCTATTTCCACTTTGTCTTAAGTTATGTCAGCCGCCTTCTGCACTAGGTATTTAGCCATGCACAACATTTAGATATAGACTAAATGCTCAGTGACTGTCAGCCACATCAGAAAGACAGGTCTCCCTAGTTTTACCTGCAAAGAGGTAAATCATTCACATGAAAAAAAGTTAAAAGAATTTGTGGGGAAAAGTTTCAATGTCAGTATGTTAATGTCCAAGAAATTAAATCTCTGTCAATAGTGCAGTAACATTTTCAGAAAACCCAAACGGGTCACACATAAGCACAGAAGCTAAGAACACTACAGTGGAATTTCATATCAACTACCAAGTGGACAAAAAATTCACTAATGATGTTGAAGTCAGGTAAGTAAGTTCTAAAAGTGAAAAAAATGACCCCTCTCTAAAGAACCGATTCTCTCAGACCTGCAGAGTGCTGTTTTTAAAGAGGAAGGAAAAGAAATCTGCTAAGATGTATGCAATAGCTGGCATTAGCCTGTTTGTACTCTGAAGGGTCTCAAGAGTGTAGTCAAGTTTAAAAATACTTAAACACACCTACAGATTACAAATTGGTCTGTTTGTGACCAAGCATTCACTGTTTTTTGTGGTTCACAGTAGAGATCGACCAATAGTGATTTTTAGGGCCAATATCAAAACCAATTATTACTAGTTAATGATGATAACTGATATTTGAATCAGATATGCATTTACATTAAAAATTAAAATATGTCAAAATTTAACCCAAAATAACCAACATAATAATAATAATAATCATATAAAACATTAATAAATAAATATAGGGAAGTTAAACCTATACTGAAAACAAATTTACTAATATAACTTTAGGCAATATTAAACAAAGCATGCAGTATGGTTTCAGTAACATAAAACTAAAGAAGTAAAACTTAAATTGATGCTCTGCAATGGCCTGATGAGCTGTCCAGGGTGTACTCTGCCCTCGTCCAGAGTCGGCTGAGATGGGTGCCAGCCTTCCTGTGACCCTAATTAAGATTAAGCGGTTCAGAAAATTATGAAATGAACATTAATCGAAGTATTGTTTAGTACTCCCAATTAGGTAGTAGCAGGTTGTGGTGAAGAAAGGAAAGCTGTGTTTCCCTCTTAATCTTCTTCACTTCTCAGTGTTCTGAGTTCACTGTAGAGGCTCATGTGGAATAGTGCAATTCTTCACTTAACCTATTCAAAGCAGTTCACATCTGTCTCTCTCTCTCTCTCTCTCTCTCTCTCTGTCTCTCTCTCTGTCTCTCTCTCTCCCTCTCTCTCTCTCTCTCTCTCTCTCCTTTATTTAAACAATTGTGGGAGAAATAAAAGGCAGGTCTATCAGACCCATACCCTGAGGAAGACCTCTGACCTGCCTTGTCTGACTGGGTCGGTATACGTCATATTTTTGGTCACTTATAAATCCGATGGAATTCCCTATCATGTACTTGAATCAACCAATAACCATTAACATCAACTCATTTGGGTCTTCAAATGGCTGAAAACGTGGTGGCTGAGATATATGACTGTGTAAAATTTTGGTCGAACTTGAAAGGTGAATTGCAGTGGGAAGTAGTTGACAGTGTGTGTTTATTGATTCCAGGATTTATAAATTAGTTCTATTACATATGCAAAAATTGTCATGTGTACATTTTGTGTTATGTTGCCCACAGACTTGTTGAAAAACTATGAGTAGAGATTGACCCCAGCGCTGTTGGGGATTTCTTGGTCAGAAGCACGATTTAATTGAAGTTTACTCACTGAAGTGAGTGTATAGTTATTTTATTACATCCATTCCACGTTACAAGGATTGCTGGGCCAACCTTGTACGGTAAATATCATGTTCTAGCTAAACTAAACTTGGGAACATGACTGTCTGATATAAAAAATTTAAAAAATCCTAGATTTCAGAATACAAAAGATGGATAAAACAGGAGCTCGGCCAGTTGGAGTCAAGATAAGACCCACCAGGACAAGAGGACATACGATGTCATTTTGCATTAAGAGAGCCATATTTGGATATAGCATTCCAGGAGAAGTGAGGTAATAAAGAATCATTTAGAGGGTATCTGGTTCCCTCTGCTGGCAGTAATATTATCATGGCAGAGGAATTAATTAAAAGGAAGCATGTTAATGGACCAATCAGAGTGTAGAAATTAGTCACGGGTGAGAGGAGGACTCTTGGACAACCAATCAGAGGTAGAGGATGGTAGACCAATCAGAGTTGAATGGGCACGTTTAAAGCCAGTGCAGGGTTTGTTGAAGGGGTCTGATATTGGAGCAACTTCTTTTGTGTGAGTGATTGTAAGTTACTTTTTAAAAGGCTAAATAAATAAGTGAAAAGCAAATTGAATTGAAATATATATATATACCCCCAGTGCAGCTAACTGGATTATCAAAGGCCGGCCATGTCTCTCACTGTCTATGGTGAGAGGCATGTAAAAAAAATTGCTGAGTTTCATCAAGAGTAGGCTGCATAGCTGTCAGCGTGTTTCTGTGCAGGGTGTACTTTGCCCTCGCCCAGAGTCGGCTGAGATGGGTGCCAGCCTCCCCGCGACCCTAATTATGATTAAGCGGTTCAGAAAATGAATGAATGAATGAATGAATGAATATTTGGCTTAGCATGGTGGTGTAGTGGTTAGCA